>JAWZYV010012229.1:0-175418 GCA_038373885.1 Cheiracanthium punctorium | reverse complement strand
AATGAGGAAAAAGCCTGTGAAATTCAGCGCCATCTATTGAGAAAAGGCATTTTTTCTTTAACGAGTCATACGAGCTTAATCTGATGGGCTCGTCTGATGGGCTGAAAAGACGTAGCGGGAGGGGGGGGGGACGAAAATACAGCGGAACTTTTGACAAGCACTTGCAATAAAATAATTGAGGATTTAAATTAAAAGAATACAAGAGGAAAATACGGTTACATTTTTAAATTCCATGGAAAACATGACTAAATTTTTAGAATTCCGCGGAAAACGTTGGTTGATTACAAAAAAGCGGAAATCTGCCGTTCTGCGGAAAAGTGGCAGCCCTGATTACAGCTTTCTTGAAAATCAGTTCACTAAAAAACACATAACAAGATCGGTCTAACACACACATGTTCCCGCAAGTGCCGACAATCCATGTTAAATTTGGAAATGACAACACCCGGGAAACAAAATTAGTGTTGAGAAGTGGACGGCCATGAATGAAGAGTGTTATGGAAACAAGGATAGCAACCGATTTGAGAGACATCTACTTTTATTTATAACAGCTTGGCACAGAAATGTATCACAGTCGGCAATTTCATAATTACTTGTAGAACAGGATTTCATTGCTTTAAAAAAACTATTAAATATCACAGCTATGCTTTATCACAGCTAGGCACAGGAATATATCACAGTCTGAAAAAACTCATAGGTACTGGCAAAAATGGTTTAATGAATTTCAACTTCAAAAGCCATTTAGATTTCAATTCAAAAAAAGCTGCTTTACCTTGAAGAGGACAAGTCTACCGGGAAAACTTCCAATCCTTAAGATATGTAAAAATTACGATGAAACACTAAGTTCTATATGACGGCACTTCAAACAGAAATTCTAACTTCTATTTCACTTTAAAAAAAGGTTAAAAATTAGAGGCATTAAATGTTGATTTAAAAACGTTCTATCATTTTTAAGATTAAATAAAAGCAGGTTTTGGCTGGCTAAAAATAACATATCTGGAACTTAAAGAGCATTACCGCCCGCCATAACATCTGTCGACTGTCAATACAGCCTGACTGTAACTGCTTAACAGCAATGATCTGCTTAACTGCGACGATCTGCCATGATCAGCCTAACTGCCTCGATCTGCTGTCGACCTGCCACGAGCTGCTATCGGTCTGCTTAACTGCGACGATTGCGGCGAAAGCCCCTCCTTTTATTTGTCACTGCCGACTGCGCATCTCATTTCTGAGTTGTTCCCCGGCTGCGCGGTTGAACGGCACCAAAGGAACTGGCATGTGTATATTAAATTTGATCTGGATGCTCAAATCAAAGCTAAACAAGTATTTTCTTCGATCCGGATGATCAGAATGAACCGAATTCAGGGTGAATTCTAAACCGAAATTTCTTATATTTGCCAGGATGACAAGATTAAGAAAGTTCCTTGAGTGCTTGATCAAAAAAATGTAAAAATCACTTATCTGCAGATATATCCTTTGTCATCGTCGTGTTTCGGGCCACGGGTTGGGCGCCATTGTGCCGGGGGGTTGTATTGGGGCAGAGAACATGGGCGTGAGGAAAAGACGTAGATCATTCCATGAAAACAGACCACTTGAGACAACAACACATTTTACTAACGAGAACAACGGTTACAACACACAAGTTACATTCACTTCATAATCACTATCTGAGAACATACGGTAGCTGCTAACGTGCGAATATGTGAGAAGAGAGAGATGAACGAACATTCTCTATGGTTTTCTTCAATGCCGGTAGGGGGAGTGTCGCATGGAAAAGATGATATAGGAGGCGCGCTACACTCTCTGTATCTAATTTAGTTTCATCAAAAACTAATCTCCTAAGATGACGTGCTGAGTATGCACGCATTCTTTTTCTGTTTCTCTCCATCTACAAACATAAAAATAGCATGCAGTATACACAATTTCTTTTAACGATTCAAAAGTTAGCACTATCAATGAATCGTCTGGGCGAATCGTAGTGGCAAAAACACATGGTAGCTAAAACTCCTTTAAAAAATAACTAAATTAATACTAGAAAGTATTATTAATTTTAATATTTTTCTGATAAATTAATTTAAACACTTACCTTTTACAAAAAATATTCAGCACGGCACGTGAAAATTCTCCAGACCACGAGGACGACACAACAAGCGCGGGATCTTGGCCCTTTCTAAATTTTTTAAAATAGTATTTAATGTACCCATATGCCCAGAAGCATCAACTAAAATAAGCTGTTTAGCTTTTGGCAACATTTCTGCTCTTCTTTGCATTATGGGAGTACACAATGCAACAGCAATGTTTTCTCCCTCCTTCAACAGTGCAACTTTACCAGTTGACTTATTAAAAAATTCTTTTAAATGAAAGAAGAAATCCTTTTTGGCTCTTGAGCCATATAATCACTTGAATTCACCATTAAACAAATTAGTGTACACATTAGGATTCCATCCTGTAGGACACTAGGTGATTTTTGTGACCTCGTGGTCTTAAAGGGTTATTTCTAAAATGTATTTTTCTTTCTAATGGCCAAGTTAGCTGCCTATTTGTATTAGACTTGACCTGTATGAGGGCAGGAGATGCTGGTCTGTTTTATTATGGGGGCACAAAATAGGCAGACCAATGTTGCCCATATGAGTGGTTTCATAATTTTGAATCAATTCCAGATGAGAGACCTAGCACTTGGATTGACATCTCCAGAGGTATCGTTTGAACAAAAAGGACATTGGAGCCACAACAAATTTTATGGCCACTAGCATTCCCTTTAGCATACACGGTCCACAGCCGACTCAGCAGAGAGAGGAGTTCATCCTCCCAAGCACTGGCCATTACTGTGCTGCTTCACTTTCGGTGCTCTAATGAGAATCATGTTTAAATGACCAGCCAGATTTTGCTGCCAGACTAATCTAAAGGTTGAAAATAATTTTCCAGTTAATACTGAATAAGCTACGATAACTAGTCAGCCAATTTAAAAAGTTATAAAATCTTTATTCACATTTGTAGAACGTTTTTTTCCAAAATACTCTGCCAATGGTCAGGGCTAGTTCTTTATTACGTCATCCATAAACATTGATCATGGATATATTTATTTAATTCCGAAAGTTTACAAAAAGAAAAAACTTAGGAAATTCCATATACGGCCCTTTCATATGACCATCCATTGGTAGTCACTTGAATCCGGCTGTTTGTTAACAGAAATAGAGATGACAACCACTGCTCTTTTATTTCATAGGTAATGTCTAGTCACTACAGCATAGTAAGTATGAAGAAACATTGAGTTAATTCAAATAAAAGTAAATTATTGAAACATTCTCAATTTTAACTTCCATCATCAAAGATTCCATTTTAATAAATGGTGCTGACAGTTTTACCACAGACTTAGGAATGCATTACAGTTTTCCTAAAGTAGGGGCACCTCGAGGTGCCCCTGGGTATCTGGTGCCTGTGTGTGCCGCACACATCACACACATGGGCGGCACAGCCCTGTGCATACATATCACAAACATTGCAATTTTAAATCGGAAAGAGAGAATATAAAAATTTAAGTCTGATAAACAAAGTAAATTTTTTCTCTTACCTTAAAAAATTAATTTTCAATATTATTTGATGGTATTACAAAATAAATACTATACTACTGCATACAAAGTACACACTTCCATAAAAATAAATTTGCACATCAGGTTGCACTTCCATTTTTAATATAAATAACAATGTTATAAGTCAAAAGGAAACTAATTGATCTTGGTAAATATATTAATTACAATAATAAATTAAAATTGGAATTCCTCACTATGGTATAAAAAAATTTCGTTATTTGAATATAACGGGTTCCCTTTTATATAAATCCTGTTCATTCATGAGTTCATCTGCACTTGGGAAATTGCAACTAAGAGTCTATAAAGAGACATGATTCAAGCCGTGAAATATTCTTGAGTTGCCCGATAAATTACTATACTGATGTTCAATGTGTCAAGAAATTGCAAATATATATTCATGGTAAATTGGAAAATCTAAAAAGAGTTAATTAATGGAAGGATAAATAAGTCAATGAAAATATGCAAATGGTTGAAATGTACCATCTTCCTTATTACAAAAATAGAATTTTAACAAGAAAACAAAAAAAATTTTAGTTGGGAGCAAAGAAATTAACTAATTACAAAACAGAAATTAATAATTTAAATAGCTATTAGAATTAAATTTCATGCTTGATGAAAAAAATTCAACTAACAATCTATACAACTAGGAGTCTGTCCAGCTTGAAATCAGCCCATTCTCAAAATAACTAATTGTACATTTCAAAGTGCACCAATTTTACAATTATTTTTATTTTAAATATTCAGTATACGTTTTGTAAAACTGCTTTTTGATTAGAAATTTCACAAAAGAAAATCACAGAATTGGGATTCTGGGGGAAAAAACCTGGACTGACCCCTGCTCATTCAACCATTTAATTTTATTATAGGGGAAATTCTCAATATTTTTTTTAAATAAAAAATCATAAAATAGTTTATATCAAAAGAACGTTTGTAATTTGCATATCATGAGTATTGCATTTCATATAGAAATCCTATAGTTACTTTAAATAGGCAAGAAGGGAAAGAAAGGAGAAAAAAAGAGTTAACCCAATGGGCTTTTTGTCACATGTTTCATTGGATCCAAGGGAGAATTTCAACACCTTTGATCCTGCTCAAACCATTTAATTTTAGTTAAAACTTTTTATTTGGGAATACCTTATTCCCCCGTACACGATATATATTTCGGTTACACACATAACCATCTTCAGTCGTTTCTGGAGCTCTCACTAATGGCGGCTTCTTTTTATATCTTCGTCGTTCTTCTTCTTGAAAGTTCGATGCATGACGTCGTCCCATGATTGGTCGATTGTATGAAGCGTATCGTTGATGCTGCCCTCTGTCGTCAATATTTCTAAGCTCTCACGAATGTAGGCATATATACTATTTTTAAAGTTGGCTATTTTTTTAATATTTTTAAAATCAATGGTAATGGGCTCTTTCAAAGCTAGACGGGCTAGGGCGGTACTTTGTTTCTGGAGGTTAATGTCTTTAAAATGTTCGTTTTTTCGTTCTTTAATTTTCCTTTTTGTAACGCCGATGTAGCAATTTTCTTTATTAGTATCGTTTGACATAAAATTAATTTTATAGATCCCTGCGATTTCGATGGGGTTGATTGGGTCTTTTTCCGATCTAATGCGCTGAAAGATTGTTTTATTAGGTTTAATTGGAATACGTAAGTTCTTTTTACTGGCGATATTAGAAAGTTTATTGGCTATCCCTCGGCTAAAGGGGATAGCGGTAGTAAAACGTGGTTTATCTTTTTGACGGTTGTCTATAACATTTAATTTTCGTTGCCTAGCTTTGAAAACTTTGTCGAAAATTTCTCGAGGGTAGTGGGCGTCTTGACATTGTTTCTTTATGAAAGCAATTTCTTTTTGAAGGAGGTCGTCGTTAGAACACACTTTGAAAGCGCGGTCGATATAGGAACGAATAGCAGCAATTTTATAGTTGAAAGGGGTTTTAGATTTAAAATTTACTATATTAGTATTACAAGTAGGTTTTCGAAAAATGGTGGTCTCTATGAGATTATTGTTTCTGGTTATGTTCACATCTAAGTAATTGAGGCTATTATTGATTTCTTTTTCGTAGGTAAATTAATGTTCGGGTCTATGGCATTAAGTTGATTGATCAAATTATTTTCTTCATTATTGTGGGTGGTAAGGATAGCGAAGATATCGTCGACATAGCGAAGCCAAAGTTTGATGGTATTATTGTGTGTCTGTTTAATCTGTTCTTCAAGGATTCTCATTTTCCAGTCGGCAATTATTCCGGATATGGGGGAGCCCATGGGGACTCCTCAGTACAGAAGCAAAAGACATATTTATTTTGTTCCCAGTGCACAGGGACAAATCATACTAAAGACAGATGTAGATTTATTTCAAGTAAATGTAATTTTTGTTCTCGAATTGGCCATATCCAGAAGGCCTGTTTTGCAGCAAAAAAGGTGGGTACGAAGCCGGTTAAACAAAAACAGGTTAAAGAGGTTGTTGAAAACGAAACTCCAGTCCCGTTATTCGCTTTGAATTCAAGTGAAGGGACAATAAGCGAGGAAGAACCAAAACGACCGCCGATTATGATTAATTTGAAAATTGAGAATAAAAATTGCTCAATGGAATTGGATACGGGTGGAGCGGTCAAACTACTGAAATAGTTTTTAAAACGTATAAAGGTGACTCACTGGTACCTATGGGGTATGTCACCGTAAGGGTTGAATATAAACATCAGATTTTGAATTTAAACTTATATATAGTAAAAGAGAATTTGGACACCATTCTCGGTCGTGAATGGCTTTATAAAATCAATTTGGATTGGCATGCTATTAAAGCTGTCGGGGCTACAAATAAGTTGAATTTAAATGAAGTTTTGGAAAAATATAAAGAAATATTAGATAATACCCTAGGTGAAATAAATAACTACGAAGTCAAATTAGAGCTTAAACCTGACGTTACACCCATATTCTGCAGGGTTAGGTCGGTGCCATTTGCGTTAAAGGGTAGAGTTGAAACTGAAATTGACAGACTGGAAAAGGAGGGTATTATAGAACGGGTCGAAAGCTCGGAATGGGCAACGCCGGTAGTTCCTGTAGTAAAGTCAGACGGCAGTATACGGCTGTGTGAGGACTATTCGGTTACCCTGAACCCGAATTTAATTGTGCCACAGCACCCCTTGCCAAGATTAGAGGAAATATTTTCAAGTTTAAATGGGGGAAAACAATTCTCAAAACTAGACTTTAAACATGCTTACCTTCAAATGAAAGTTAACCCCGAAAGTCAAAGACTGTTGACAATAAACACGCATAAGGGATTATATGTTTGTAAGAGACTTATGTATGGGTTAAACAGGGCCCCTGCAATTTGGCAGCGTTACATAGATGGATTATTCCAGGTAAAATTTTTTTTTAAATGTAAGGAACATGGACCGAAACTTAATTTAAATAAAAGTCAGTTTTTCCAAAATGAAATAAATTTTCTAGGGCATAAAATTGACGTGAACAGACTCCATAAAACAGATGAGAAAGTTTCAGCAATTTTGAATGCTCATGTACCAAAAGATGTACAGGAGGTAAAAAGTTTTTTGGGACTAGTGAATTTCTATGGGAAATTTTGTAAAGATTTAGCTACCATCGCACATCCTCTTAATAACCTGACAAAGAAAGACGTGAAATTTAAATGGTCGAAGGATTGTCAGGTAGCCTTTGACCAAATTAAAAAGGAAATATGCTTGCCAAAGATATTAGTTCATTATGATCCAAAACTCCCTTTAACTTTAGCAAGTGATGCATCACCAGTTGGTATTGGATGTGTGTTATCTCATCTTTACCCAGATGGATCTGAACGGCCAATAGCTTTCGCATCAAAAACTTAACCAAAACAGACCAAAAATATTCACAAATCGATAAGGAGGCTCTTTCAATAATCTGGGCAGTAAAAAAATTCTACTTGTACTTGAAAGGGAGAAGATTCACCTTAATAACTGACCATAAGCCTTTAGTAGCGATATTCGGATCAAAGCGGGGATTACTAGTGTTGGCAGCTACGCAACTTTTACATTACGCATTGATATTACAGTCTTTTCAATTTGATATCGTATTTCGAAGTACTAATGATCATGGATACGCAGACTTCTTGTCCAGATTACCAAAGACCTCGGAAGAATTGGACGTAAAAGATGACATAACAATCTTTCAAATGACCCAAATTGAAACGCTACCAGTCACTGCAAAGGAGTTGCGTCAGGAAACATGGAAAGATGATGAACTGGGCCCACTTTTAGAAGCCTTGCGTACAGGCCAGAATTTGCAAGGGAGAGAAGCCCAATATACCATCGAAGACGTGAAAGAATACTAATTATATTATAAATTAAGCTATTCAACAGACAAGTTAAATTACAAATTGAAAGTTATTGGCTGAAATTTAATAGTTACTGGATTTTTGTCTGTAAGATAAATTTTGTAAATTTTAGGCAGAGTTGAAACTCATTTAACTTGAGTTGCACAGTAGAAGTTTTTGGTTTGAACATGTGTCTAAACAAGGAAGACAAAGTAGGTACCTTTTCTGTAGTTTATTGAAACAAGATGACTATGATAGGTTTACACAGTGCACATGATGAAGACAATACATTAAGCAGCATCCATTTAGTAGCACAAATAAAAACAAGCTTTCTGGAAGGCAAGTCGCCAGCGACGATCTATTCAGATTCACAAACACATCACATTGAATCATCTGGATACAGCAGCACGGATCCCTGATCCGGTTCTATTTGAATGACATCGGTTGATTACACACACATCACTGTAGTAGTGGCTGAACTTTCGGAGAGACAGACCGAGGACTCTTTCTGAAAGGTTAACTTGTGATGCCCTTTTTATATCTGCCAGTTAGTGCGGGACTACGATGGATATTTGCATAGGGGAAAAAAGAGTTCTTATTTTATGCAAATTAGGAACAGCGCCATCTATCGGCAAGAAATGTAAACTTTTTATTACGGCGTTAAAGGAATAACGATGTTTACACTGCCATTTTCAAATGTTAGCGAACTTACATTTTCACTTAGAAAACATTTAAAGGATTTTACAAAAGTTTCGTTTTTTCACTTTAGCAAATTTAGAGATAAAATGTCATGGAAATAAAAGGTAAGTAAAGAAATAGCGTTTTTTTTTTTTTTCTAACAAGATGGATGTATCATGTATAGACACAGAGTTTGAATTCCAAAGAAAGTTTTAGAAGAACTTCACCAAGGACACTTGGGTATGGTAAAAATGAAAGCAATAGCCAGATCGTTTGTCTTTTGGAATAATATCGACAAAGATATTGAGGAAGCTGTTAGAAATTGTACCGATTGTGCCAGGCACAAGGCCGACCCAGCAAAAGCTAAAGTCCATTATTGGGAATATCCTAGTAAACCATGGGAACGCATTCACATTGACTTTGCTGGGCCTATATTTGAATATATGTTCCTAGTAATTGTTGATGCGCACTTGAAGTGGCTAGAAGTATACCCAATGAAAGTGACTACAACTAAGAAAACAGTTGAGTGCCTCAGAGACTGTTTTGCAAGATTTGGACTGCCATTGGTTCTCGTTAGCGACAACGGGCCCCAATTCTCTTCACACGAATTCCAGATGTTTATGCAAAGCAATGGTATAAAGCACAAAACTAGTGCACCATTTAAGCCTTCAAGCAATGGTCAGGCCGAGCCCTATGTCTACACTTTGAAGCAATCACTAAGAGCAATGCAACAATATGACGGTAACATCCAACAGAAATTGAGCACCTTCCTACTTCAATACAGAAAAGCACTGAATGCCACAACAAACTATAGCCCTGCTATGTTGTTCCTGAAGCGAGATATTCGAACTAGAATAGATTTGCTTTTACCTGAACTACAATCGAGAATTCAGGATAGAATTCGGAAGGGTGTCTTTGAATTTAAAGACAGGAAATTTGATGCCGGTGACCCTGTTGCTGTGAGAGACTACAGAACAGCATACACTCCAACATTGGCAACTAAGCTATCAGTAGTAGCAGTCACTCAGTATCATGATAGTGACCTTTTACGTAATGTTAGCATAATAATGGTTTTATATATATATATATATATATATATATATATATAAATTTTAAATATTTCAGAACTTTAATATTAATTGTTGGTGAAAACACCTCATTAAAATATAAAAAGGTTCATTCAGTGCAATCTTTATATAATCTTACCTTTAGAGAGTTAATTTATTCATGTATAGTAAACATACTGTGAAATCTGTACACCTTGGGATGAAGAGGTCTGTAGATTATAGATCACTGTTTTTTTTTTTTTTTTTTTTTTTTTCCTTCAAGTTTTCCTTACTTAAGCCTTTACCTTTGTTAAGCAATATAACATTATTAATGATAAAAATTAATTCAAATTTCATTAAAATCAAATTATTTAAATTTATAACTTTTCACAACAAACTACACACCTTGGGATTAAGGTGTTTGTGAATTATAGATCACTTGTTTATAATTTTCCTTACTTAAACTGTTAAGTAACATAACATTATTAATGGTAAAAATTAAAAATTGATGGAAAAAACAATTTTATTGCACATATAACTTTTCTAATTTTGCAAATATGGAATCTGGTGTTGTTGTTTTAGAGCTTTTCATTTGAGTTTACATACTTTAGAGTCTTTTGTCCTTATTTTCGGTTGTTACACCAATTACTTTGCTGGAAATATAAATATTTATAAAAAATACACCTTCCTGAAGAGAAATTCACTTTACTTAACATATTTTGCAATTTCAGTTTTGAAAATAAAGAAAACATAATTGTTGTTGTTAAAAAAGATAAAAATAACTAGAAATATGTAAACAGGTGCTGACTTTTAAAATATGACTAACCATACATTTCATTGTTTACATTTAAAATTGTAGACTATAGATGTGAAAACTTTGTAAAGTTGATTGCATCACAACATGGAAAAATGAGTTATTTTTTTTTCTGCAACATATAACAAGCACTTTTAGCTTTTTTAAGTTCATCAGGACTAAAGTTTTTAATATAGCAGCAGTCCATGTTTAGTTTGGAAATCAACAGAGATTCCAATGTTTTCGTGCAAATACTGGATCGGCTCTCAGTCTGATTCTTTCGAATTATACTGAAAATCCTTTCAGTTGCAGCATTGCTGTGAGGAACAACTAAAATCGAAAGCATTAATTTGGGTAATAACACATACTTCTTGGTGCCAATATTAGTTTTAATTTCGCTGATTTTGTGCCATGCTAAATCTACTCTTTCACAATCAGTGATGTCTGCTGGAAAAATATCGTTCTGGTACAGAGCAAATTCCAACTCTAATTGATCAGAATTTTCTGCCCAATTGAATAGCTCAACAAAATAGGTGACTGATTCATAGCTTGCAGTCTTCCGGGTGTGAATGTTTGTAACTGCTGCATGCTTATAAAATTCATCTTGCAATGGAAACTTCCTTACAATGTATTCACACGCTGCACTAAAGAAATTTCTCACAGCATGGAAAAATTCCTCAAAATCCACTGATGATAAATCAGAATTCTTCAAATAGGCTCTTGTCATAGCTCCAATGACGAGGTCCTCATCATTTTTTTTATTCTTTTTTTTTTTAGAAAAATCTACACTAAAAACAGACTCAGTTTTTGAAATTGCAGTTGGAGTGACAAACCGAACTAAAAGTTCAAAGTACAAATTGTACAGTTCTGCCTTTAGAATGTGGATGCATGGCTTCTCGTTTTGCAGAGCAACATTAACTTTGACAAATGTGGGAATGACTGCAGAAAGAAAAAGGCAATACAATTTGGTTTTGGGAGATTGCAGCATCAGTTTAATTTTCACAAACTGATCATTTTTCCTGTAGTCTTCATCATCACAGTCAAAGAATTTTATTAAAGGTTCCCACTGTTCAATGACCCTTTTTAAGGAATTTTCAAGAGAGAGCCAGCGTGTATTCACATGTTTTAAAATTTTGTGAGCTTTTTCAGCACACAAATCTTGGTACTCCTTAAATTCAGCCTTTCTTTTACTGCTCTTTTCCAGGTAATAATAAATCTGTATCAGTAAATTTTCTACTTCTACAGGAAGGGTATTTGTAGCTTTCTGGGCTGCAAAGTGAACCAAATGGCATGGGCATCCCACAACTTTAATTTTGGGTTGTTTTTTCATTATAAAAGAGCTTACGCCTTTAAATCTCCCAGTCACAGTGTTTGCATTGTCCGAACAAAAAGCAATGCAGTTGTCCCATTTAATTTCTAGTTTACTTAATTCAGAGTCAATCAATTTAAATATACCTTCCCCTGTATTATCACTTGACTCTAACAAAGAAAGTAAGGTTGTGCTGATTGCGCCCTTTTCATCATCATAATAATTGACGACTAAAGGATAGAGCTTCTTATCATGAATGTCATTGCTGCCATCCGTTGAGAGGGAAAATGGATCGTTACGGAGTTTCCTCATGATCTTTTCCTTGGTCATATCTGCCATTGAGACAGAAATCGCATTTGCCTTAGTGTGGCCACAACTAAATTTTTTTGCTATGTCCGAATCGGGGAACATCTTAGCAAAAAGCGGGGCAGCATGATCAGCGGTAGAAATCGGAATATTATGTTCGATCAAAAATCTTACAAAAAGGACTTCCGATTTTATAACACTCTGTTCATCCTCGCGTTTCACAAAAAATGACTCCACAGAATGCTGTTTAGATTGAGCTTTCACGAGTTCTACATGCTTCGTGCATGCCACATGTCGTCGGCAGTCATCCCGTCCACCGTGTTCAACCGAAAATTCTGTGGAACACACCAGGCAACGAGCAAATCCATCCCTACCTGGAACAAGGCAAGGCCAAAGTTTATTATACTCATCTCTAAACTTCTGGCAGTTTTTCTTTTTCTTCGGGGCTTTTTCAACCTCATCCGTATTTCGTTTTATGAAGCGATCCATATTAGCTGTTTTCAAAGCGAGCGAAATCTAACGAAAACTATCACACATACACATGAGAAAATGGCTACGGTCGCTCTGCTCTAGTGTTGCCAGAAAGTTTTGAACTAAAATCGCAAGAGGTTGCTAGAAATGCCACAAAAGTGACGTCACAGCCATCGGTAGGAGAAAAATCCTGTCCTAAACCTTAAACGTAGTAGCATGATGCTCTCAAAAGTAGAAAACTTTGCGAAAGTCGCAAGATCTGGCAACACTGCTGCTCTAGTGGTCTATCTTGATTCTAGAATAGCGTGCTGCGCAGCGGGCGGACAGCACATACGAATTCACCTTGACGTCATCATCATGCGGGGGCGTGACCGACCACGTGACGCTTGGAGCAATCGTGGATTCATCGGTTGGTTGGTTGGTTGGTTGGTTGGTGTTTAATGGCACAAGGTCCAGAGAGGACATACTGTGCCAGACTATGTGTATATAGGGTAGAATAGAGTTTTCAAGAAAAAAGGTGTTGCATAAAACAGGTAAAGCTAAAAACCATGAGTTCTAAAACGATAGAAGCAAAAGTAGAAAGGTAAAAAGTAGATAAAAATAAGTCCGGGACATCTGGATGGGGGCTCCCATCCAGATACCTGTCAGACAAAAGTGTACATTTCATACAGAATGAAAAATGTTTGTGCGACGGAGAAAGGCAAACAAGTTACGGTGTGGGGTTTCACCCAATATGTCGTCAAGTTTGGGATAAGAGCAGTTAAAAAGTTTTTTGTAAAAATCATTAAAAGCAGTGCATGAGGTTAAAAGATGATGAATGGTGAGATAAGTATGACAATGGGGGCACTCCGGAGCTGGTTCACCCAGGAGTAAGTGTTTATGGGTAAGCCTGGTATGGCCAATGCGGAGACGTGTCAAAATGACATCTAGTCTTCGATAGGGGTGCGGTGACCAATATGCGAGAGCTGAGTGAATAGAATGAAGTTTGTTTCCGGTTTGATTGCCCCAATTATCCGTCCAGATGCCTTTTACTATGCGACAGATGCAAGACTTGATGTCGCTATAGGGTAGATTGCCTATGTATGGGCGGGTTGCATGTCTGGCAAGTGTGTCTGCCTTCTCGTTCCCAGCGATCCCCGTATGGCTCGGTACCCAACAGAGGAGGATGTTGTACCCACGGTTTATAAGTTGTTCATGCTTCTGTAAAACCCTGATGACATAGGAATGTGTTAATGAGCCGGATTTCAGATTTTCAAGGACACTAAGAGAGTCTGAGTACAAGATAAATTTCTTTGTATTCATTCTGGAGATATACAGGAGGCTTTCATATATGGCAAGTAATTCGGCAGTAAAGATGGAGCAAAAATGAGGTAGAGTATAGCTACAGGTATGATATTGAGCCACGAAGGCAAAACCGACGTGATTTCCACTTTTGGATCCATCAGTATATAGTTTTTCATATTGTTCATATTTGTTGTTGTGGTCAGAGAACAACTGTTGGTAGATTTTAGGATCTGTATCCTGTTTTGCAAAGCCCTTGAAAGGTTGTAGGTAAGATATCTGCAAAATGTTCCATGGTGGGATATCATGAAAAGAGCATGCAGAGACATTTACATCCTCCAGTTGGGTACCGACAAGACTCCTACGAATCCTTAGTCCAAAGGGAAAAGTACATATGGGGCGATTTGCATAAAAGCGGTCTAGATGAGTATCTATGAATGAAAGAGTTCTTTAATAGATGTGAGGGATGAGAAAGAATACGGAAATAAGTATTTAATGATAGCTGATGACGGGTGAGGGTGAGAGATGGCTCGTGGCAAGTGACGTAAAGACTATGTACAGGTGAAGTTCTAAAAGCACCAGAGCAAATGCGTAGTGCAGTATGATGCACAGTGTCAAGTTTTTTTAATACTGATCTAGAAGCCGATCCATAAATACCGCATGCGTAGTCCATTTTGGAGCGGATGACGGCACGGTAGATACGCAGGAGAGCGTTGCGGTCTGCTCCCCAAGAGGTGTTAGTTAAAACCTTTAACAAGTTAAGTTTTTTCTCGCATTTACTGCGGATGTCAGAAACATGTTTGGCAAAAGTAAGTTTTCTGTCAAGAGTTATTCCTAAAAATTTAACAGAATCCTTGAGAACAATATTACTGTGACCCAGGTGAAGTTCTGGATCCGGATGTATCCCACGCTTCCGGCAAAAATGGGTACATATTGTTTTTTCAGCAGAAATGGTAAAGCCATTTGTGTTACACCATTTTAGGATCCGGTTAATCGAATTTTGAAGCTGCCATTCGATGAGGCGCATATCTTTACCCTGGCAGGAGATTTGAAGATCATCTACATATAGGCTACCATTGACGGTTGGAGGCAATTGGTTAAGAATATTATTGATTTTTAGAGAGAAGAGGGTGACGCTAAGGACGGAGCCCTGTGGAACACCCTCTTCTTGTGTGAAATTATCAGACAGAGTGTTGTTGACCCGGACACGGAAGTTTCTGAGTGATAGAAAGTTTTTTATGAAAATTGGTAGGTTGCCTCGAAGGCCTATATTATAGAGGTCTTGAAGGATACCGTATCTCCACGTTCGGTCATATGCCTTTTCGATGTCGAAGAACACTGATACTAAGTGATTCTTCTTAAGGAAGGCATTACGAATTTGCGTCTCTAAGTTTAAAATAGTGTCAATTGTGGACCTGCCTTTGCGAAAGCCACTCTGAAAGGGATGTATATGGTCCCCAGTTTCTAGAATGTAAACAAGGCGGGTATTAACCATTTTTTCCATTAATTTACAGAGACAACTAGTAAGGGCTATGGGACGGTAGTTACTAGGGTTAGAGGTATCTTTCCCAGGTTTTGGGAAGGGAATAACTATTGCATTGCTCCAGGCAGAGGGAAGGGTTTGTTCGTTCCAGATTCTATTGTATAATTGTAAGAGGTGAAGTAGGGAGTCAAGGGATAAGTGTTTCAGCATTTCATAAGTTATACCATCAGGACCAGGAGAGGTGTTTGAAGACTCTCTTAAGTATTTGGTGATTTCATTGAAGTTAATTTCGCTATTGTAGGAGAGGCTTTTGCTTTCTTAAAAATAAGGAGGTTTTCGGTGGTAGGGTGCCGCCGGAAAATGCTCCAGGCTTTCTTCTGCTGCTTTTTTGCTTTAGTGCAGGTTTCATTCCACCACGGTTTTTTGTTTTTTCGTAGAGAGTTGCTACACTTTGGAATTGCTGCATCAGCAGCTTTGATAATGATATGAGTAATTTTTTCCACAGCTTCGTCAATAGTGCCTTCAATGTCTTCAAATGATATGGCAGACAGCTTAGAGAAGGTTTCCCAATCTGCTTTATCTTGTATGTAGCGGGAGATGAACAAGTTACAGCTAGGAATTTGATATGTAGGTGAAAGTATTATCGGAAAATGATCACTATTGTGTAGGTCACCAGAAACAGAGAAGTTGTACAGCGGCAGAATGGAGGGAGAGCATATTGCAATATCTATGGCATGGAAGGATTTAGTTGGATAGTGGAAGTAAGTGTTGTCGCCATTATTCATAATGCATAAGGAAGAATCTGTTATTAATTGTTCAATCTGTTGTCCTCTATTGTTAGTATCTTTACTTCCCCACAAAGGACTATGGGCATTCATGTCCCCTAGGATTATGAAAGGGGGAGGAAGTTGCTGGACCAAGTTATTGAGCTGGGCTTGGGTAATTGTTTCGTTTGGTGGAAGATAAATATTGCAGATGGTAGTAAGGTATTTGAGGTGGATTCTAATGGCGACAGCCTGCATATTTGTAACGAGATTAAGTATATGATGGGGATATTGATTATTTATTAAAAGGGCAACACCACCGGAAGCCCTTTCCCCAAGCTCATAGTCTTTTCTCAGGATGTTGTAGTTATGAATGCGTGTTTGTTTATTAGTTTTGAGATACGTTTCCTGAAGGGCCAAAAAAGCGGGATTATGATCATAAATGAGAGTTTTGAGGTCATCAACTTTATTTAAAAAACCGTGGCAGATCCATGAAAGCAGCAGAGCCATCATCAAGTGATGTTAGGAATGATGGCCATCTTGCTCTGAATCCCCGTTGGTTTAAGTGGGGTACTGTGTATGTTGTCATCATCCATAATATTGTCAGAGATGTCGGATTCAGAAGGATCCAAGTTTAATATTGCGTCATTAATGGGTCGTTGTGGAAAGATGCGTTTTAGTCTAGCTTTATTGTATTTTGACCTGTAAGCTGCACTTTTTTTAATTGATGGTTTATTCTGGGTGGAGGTGTTGCTTTGGGCCATTTTCTTGGGTGTGGTCTTTTTAGGAGAGATGAAAGAAGTTTTTTGAGTAGAGTTTGACTTTTTTGCATTTTGATTAGAAGTAGATGGAGAGACAGGTATGGATTTCGGTGGATCGGTTTGGATAGCAATTGATTGAACAGTTTTTACTGCTGTAGCATAGGATTGACCAGGTTTAGGAGTGCGGGAGGCTATTATTTTTCCCGCTTCCGGGTAGGACAATCCTTGTGTGGCACGCAAGGACTGTATTTCTTTTTCATAGGTCCATTTTGGACATGAACGGGAGTAAGAAGGATGATCCTGTTTACAGTTAATACATTTAGGTGGGGCAGAGCAAGTATCACTGTCGTGGCCAGACGTACCACAACGGGCACATACTGGGGAACCACGGCAGGAGGTTTTTGTGTGACCAAACTTTTGGCATTGAAAACAACGGGTTGGATTGGGTATGTATGTTCTGACAGAGCATGAAAGGTAGCCTGCTTTGATATGGGATGGGAGATTAGGAGATTGAAAAGTCAAGATTATGTGTTTGGTGTCTATTATTTGGTTATTGCATTTTATAGTAATTCTGCGAACTGCACTAACATTTTGAGATTTCAGATTTTCTAGGATTTCTGCCTCAGAACAGTGTAAGAGGTCAGATTCTGATATAACGCCTCTGGATGAGTTAAGTGTGGTATGGGGTGAGACAGTGACAGATTTTAGGCCGATAGTTTTTAATTTCATAATGTTGTTTGCCTGTGTGCTATTGGTAACTTCCACTAAGAGGTCTCCTGATCGAATTTTTTTAATTTTTGCTACTTCTCCAACGTTAGCAGTTATGGACTTATGTATTAGGAAAGGGGATGCTTGGCTGAAGTTTCCTTCCTGACATTTCACTAGAAAAAATTTTGCATTAATACCTCCCTGAGTAAGAGAGTTCGGAGCGTTGACGTTTGACAAAGAAAATGTCGTATCCATATTGGGGATTGGGAGTTTCGGACCCGACCGCACCACCCACCACGGAGCCCAACAAGGGGATGCACAAGCGTGCACCAGTGCTAGCCGGGTCTATACACGCACAGTACATCCCTAAGGCAGCGTCCACCCTTAACGACGTGCCCAGTAGATGTCCGTTTGCTTGATCCCTAGCAGTTGACCGAAATCAGTACCACCAGCCGGTTGATGCAACGGGGAACGCTGTGCACCTCCCGTTTACCCGAAGCCGAGGCCAAAGCAATGTATTGGAGAAAGTACCCCTCAATTACCAGGATCCCCATTTCCGGGGACACGGGTCTCCACGCACGGCAAATATATCTCCAGCATAACAGCCTCTACTTCTAGTAAGGAGCTATGGACAAAAACAAAAAGAGCCATGGGCATTTATAATAATCAGTCAATTTCCTGTCTAACCATAAATAACAGCATTATATCCGATACAAAAGAAATAGCAAATAGCATTGGTGAAACCCTTGCTTCCATCTCGTGCAGTACCTCCTACTCAAATTCTTTCCTCCCGTATAAACAACAATCAGAACGACAAAAAATAAATTTCAAAACCTCCTCGCACTTTTCCTACAATAGTGATCTTACCATTGATGAACTTACCCAACACTTAAGACAGTCCTCAAACACCTCTCCAGGTCCCGATGATATTACATATGACATGCTGAAACACTTATCCCATGACTCCTTACTCAATCTTTTGAAAATCTACAATAGAATCTGGAATGAACAGACCTTTCCCACCTCCTGAAGAAATGCAATAGTTATTCCCTTCCCCAAACCAGGAAAAGATATGTCTAACCCTAATAACTACCGTCCCATAGCCCTTACTAGTTGCTTATGTAAATTAATGGAGAAAATTATCAATACCCGGCTTGTTTACATTTTAGAAACGGGGGACCATATACATCCCTTCCAGAGTGGCTTCCGGAAGGGCAGATCCACCATAGATAACATCATTAATTTAGAGTCCCAAATTCGTAATGCCTTCCTTAGAAAGAACCACTTAGTGTCAGTTTTCTTTGACTTTGAAAAGGCATATGACCGAACGTGGAGGTACGGGATCCTCTTGGATCTTCATAATATAGGACTTCGAGGCAACCTACCCACTTTTATAAAAAACTTTCTGTCACTCCGAAATTTCCGGGTCCGGATGCTCCAGGAAAATGCTCCAGGCTTTCTTCTGCTGCTTTTTTGCTTTAGTGCAGGTTTCATTCCACCACGGTTTTTTGTTTTTTCGTAGAGAGTTGCTACACTTTGGAATTGCTGCATCAGCAGCTTTGATAATGATATGAGTAATTTTTTCCACAGCTTCGTCAATAGTGCCTTCAATGTCTTCAAATGATATGGCAGACAGCTTAGAGAAGGTTTCCCAATCTGCTTTATCTTGTATGTAGCGGGAGATGAACAAGTTACAGCTAGGAATTTGATATGTAGGTGAAAGTATTATCGGAAAATGATCACTATTGTGTAGGTCACCAGAAACAGAGAAGTTGTACAGCGGCAGAATGGAGGGAGAGCATATTGCAATATCTATGGCATGGAAGGATTTAGTTGGATAGTGGAAGTAAGTGTTGTCGCCATTATTCATAATGCATAAGGAAGAATCTGTTATTAATTGTTCAATCTGTTGTCCTCTATTGTTAGTATCTTTACTTCCCCACAAAGGACTATGGGCATTCATGTCCCCTAGGATTATGAAAGGGGGAGGAAGTTGCTGGACCAAGTTATTGAGCTGGGCTTGGGTAATTGTTTCGTTTGGTGGAAGATAAATATTGCAGATGGTAGTAAGGTATTTGAGGTGGATTCTAATGGCGACAGCCTGCATATTTGTAACGAGATTAAGTATATGATGGGGATATTGATTATTTATTAAAAGGGCAACACCACCGGAAGCCCTTTCCCCAAGCTCATAGTCTTTTCTCAGGATGTTGTAGTTATGAATGCGTGTTTGTTTATTAGTTTTGAGATACGTTTCCTGAAGGGCCAAAAAAGCGGGATTATGATCATAAATGAGAGTTTTGAGGTCATCAACTTTATTTAAAAAACCGTGGCAGATCCATGAAAGCAGCAGAGCCATCATCAAGTGATGTTAGGAATGATGGCCATCTTGCTCTGAATCCCCGTTGGTTTAAGTGGGGTACTGTGTATGTTGTCATCATCCATAATATTGTCAGAGATGTCGGATTCAGAAGGATCCAAGTTTAATATTGCGTCATTAATGGGTCGTTGTGGAAAGATGCGTTTTAGTCTAGCTTTATTGTATTTTGACCTGTAAGCTGCACTTTTTTTAATTGATGGTTTATTCTGGGTGGAGGTGTTGCTTTGGGCCATTTTCTTGGGTGTGGTCTTTTTAGGAGAGATGAAAGAAGTTTTTTGAGTAGAGTTTGACTTTTTTGCATTTTGATTAGAAGTAGATGGAGAGACAGGTATGGATTTCGGTGGATCGGTTTGGATAGCAATTGATTGAACAGTTTTTACTGCTGTAGCATAGGATTGACCAGGTTTAGGAGTGCGGGAGGCTATTATTTTTCCCGCTTCCGGGTAGGACAATCCTTGTGTGGCACGCAAGGACTGTATTTCTTTTTCATAGGTCCATTTTGGACATGAACGGGAGTAAGAAGGATGATCCTGTTTACAGTTAATACATTTAGGTGGGGCAGAGCAAGTATCACTGTCGTGGCCAGACGTACCACAACGGGCACATACTGGGGAACCACGGCAGGAGGTTTTTGTGTGACCAAACTTTTGGCATTGAAAACAACGGGTTGGATTGGGTATGTATGTTCTGACAGAGCATGAAAGGTAGCCTGCTTTGATATGGGATGGGAGATTAGGAGATTGAAAAGTCAAGATTATGTGTTTGGTGTCTATTATTTGGTTATTGCATTTTATAGTAATTCTGCGAACTGCACTAACATTTTGAGATTTCAGATTTTCTAGGATTTCTGCCTCAGAACAGTGTAAGAGGTCAGATTCTGATATAACGCCTCTGGATGAGTTAAGTGTGGTATGGGGTGAGACAGTGACAGATTTTAGGCCGATAGTTTTTAATTTCATAATGTTGTTTGCCTGTGTGCTATTGGTAACTTCCACTAAGAGGTCTCCTGATCGAATTTTTTTAATTTTTGCTACTTCTCCAACGTTAGCAGTTATGGACTTATGTATTAGGAAAGGGGATGCTTGGCTGAAGTTTCCTTCCTGACATTTCACTAGAAAAAATTTTGCATTAATACCTCCCTGAGTAAGAGAGTTCGGAGCGTTGACGTTTGACAAAGAAAATGTCGTATCCATATTGGGGATTGGGAGTTTCGGACCCGACCGCACCACCCACCACGGAGCCCAACAAGGGGATGCACAAGCGTGCACCAGTGCTAGCCGGGTCTATACACGCACAGTACATCCCTAAGGCAGCGTCCACCCTTAACGACGTGCCCAGTAGATGTCCGTTTGCTTGATCCCTAGCAGTTGACCGAAATCAGTACCACCAGCCGGTTGATGCAACGGGGAACGCTGTGCACCTCCCGTTTACCCGAAGCCGAGGCCAAAGCAATGTATTGGAGAAAGTACCCCTCAATTACCAGGATCCCCATTTCCGGGGACACGGGTCTCCACGCACGGCAAATATATCTCCAGCATAACAGCCTCTACTTCTAGTAAGGAGCTATGGACAAAAACAAAAAGAGCCATGGGCATTTATAATAATCAGTCAATTTCCTGTCTAACCATAAATAACAGCATTATATCCGATACAAAAGAAATAGCAAATAGCATTGGTGAAACCCTTGCTTCCATCTCGTGCAGTACCTCCTACTCAAATTCTTTCCTCCCGTATAAACAACAATCAGAACGACAAAAAATAAATTTCAAAACCTCCTCGCACTTTTCCTACAATAGTGATCTTACCATTGATGAACTTACCCAACACTTAAGACAGTCCTCAAACACCTCTCCAGGTCCCGATGATATTACATATGACATGCTGAAACACTTATCC
The DNA here is from genome assembly GCA_038373885.1 of Cheiracanthium punctorium. Classification (NCBI taxonomy): domain Eukaryota; kingdom Metazoa; phylum Arthropoda; class Arachnida; order Araneae; family Cheiracanthiidae; genus Cheiracanthium; species Cheiracanthium punctorium. The sequence goes on along the minus strand of JAWZYV010012229.1, from coordinate 153,648 downwards.
CATGACTCCTTACTCAATCTTTTGAAAATCTACAATAGAATCTGGAATGAACAGACCTTTCCCACCTCCTGAAGAAATGCAATAGTTATTCCCTTCCCCAAACCAGGAAAAGATATGTCTAACCCTAATAACTACCGTCCCATAGCCCTTACTAGTTGCTTATGTAAATTAATGGAGAAAATTATCAATACCCGGCTTGTTTACATTTTAGAAACGGGGGACCATATACATCCCTTCCAGAGTGGCTTCCGGAAGGGCAGATCCACCATAGATAACATCATTAATTTAGAGTCCCAAATTCGTAATGCCTTCCTTAGAAAGAACCACTTAGTGTCAGTTTTCTTTGACTTTGAAAAGGCATATGACCGAACGTGGAGGTACGGGATCCTCTTGGATCTTCATAATATAGGACTTCGAGGCAACCTACCCACTTTTATAAAAAACTTTCTGTCACTCCGAAATTTCCGGGTCCGGATTAATGGCATTCTAATAACTTTGTTCAAGAGGAGGGTGTTCCACAGGGCTCCGTTCTTAGTGTCACCCTCTTCTCAATAAAAATTAACAACATCCTGAAACAACTTCCCTCGACTGTCTACGGTAGTCTTTATGTAGACGACCTGCAAATCTCCTGTCAGGGAAAGGACATGCGCCTGATAGAACGCCAGCTTCAGAATGCCATCAACCGCATCTTAAAGTGGTGTGACAGAAATGGGTTTAAAATATCAGCAGAGAAAACAGTTTGTACCCATTTTTGCCGGAAGCGCGGTATCCACCCAGATCCGGAACTTTATCTGGACCATACTAATATTGCTGTCAAGGATTCTATCAAATTTTTAGGTTTAAATTTTGACAAGAAACTTACATTTGCTAAACATATCTCAGACATCCGCAATAAATGCGAGAAAAAACTTAACATTTTAAAGGTTTTAACCAATACCTCTTGGGGGGCAGACCGTGATGCGCTCTTGTGGATCTACCGTGCCGTCATCTGATCCAAAATTGACTATGCAAGCTGCATTTATGGATCGGCTTCTAAATCAGCACTAAAAAAACTTGACACTGTGCATCATACTGCACTACGCATATGCTCTGGAGCTTTTAGGACATCGCCTGTACATAGCCTTTACGTCACCTGTCATGAACCATCTCTCACTCTCATACGTCATAAATTATCATTAAATACCTATTATCGCATCCTTTCTCATTCTTTACATCCCTTAAAGGATTCTCTAATAGACACCCAATTGGACCAGTTTTATGAAAATCGCCCTTCCTGCACTCCCCCCTTCGGACTTAGAATCCGTAGGAGTGTAGTCGGTACCCAATTGGAGGATGTTAATGCATCTACTTGTTCATTTCATGAAGTGCCACCATGGACTAAATTGCAGATTTCCTACCTACAACCATTCGAAGGCTTCACAAAACCAAACACTGACCCCATAATATACCAACAGTTATTTCTAGACCATAAAAGCAAATATAGAAACTTCGACAAACTATATACTGACGGCTCAAAATCTCTTAATCACGTTGGCTTTGCTTATGTACATCGAAATCATTCTTACAACTACACCCTACCTTCATTTTGCTCCATATTTACAGCCGAATTAATAGCTATTTATGAAAGCCTTCTTTACATCTCGAGAACAAATATCATACATTTCATCATCTACTCTGACTCATTAAGTGTATTAGAGAATCTGAAATCTGGCTCCCTCACTCATAGTTATATTTTAAAAGTCCTATGCATGCACAAGAGACTCATGAACCGTGGATACAACATCCTCTACTGCTGGGTACGTATCCATATTGGGATTCCCGGAAACGAAACAGCCGATTCTTTGGCAAGGCATTCTACCGTCTCATATAACCGTGATCTGCCCTATACTGACATAAAGTCTGGCATCTCTTCCCTAACAAAAGGCACTTGGAATGACATATGGGACTGTGAAACCCATAACAAACTTCACTCTATCCGGCCAGCTCTCACCCACTGGTCCACTCAACCATACCGCAAGCACGATGTCACTCTCACTCATCTTCGGATTGGCCACACGAGGCTAACTCATAAGTACCTCCTTTTGGGTGAACCCCCTCCTGAATGCCCACATTGTCATACTCATCTTAGCATACATCATCTTTTAACCTCTTGCTCTGCTTTTAATAGATTTTACCAAATACTTTTTAACTGTTCCCATCCCAAACTGGACGATATTTTGGGTGAAACCCCCCATCGAAATTTGTTTGCATTTCTTAGATGTACCAAAATCTTTTATTCAATGTGAAGTGTCCAATTTTGTCTGACTGGTATCTGGATGGGAGGCCCCATCCAGATGCCTTTGTTTCAACTTTTATCCTCCATTAACACTTTTTATCTACCTTCAACACTATCGATTTTTTACTTTATTTTACTTTTCACCATTTAGTCTTTACATTTTAGCTTTTACTAAGTTTCGTGACACCTTTTACCTGAATACATCATTTATGGTTTTAACTCATTGTCTGGCGCAGTATGTCCTTTTTGGACCTTGTGCCATTAAACACAAACCAACCAACCAACCAACATCTGGAAGTCCTGGTTCCGAGATCCCGGCCAGTGAACTAGCTGTCCCATCTATGCCAGCAGCCTCATCGGTAGATGTGCCGAATCTGAGTTCCCCATTGTCATCCCCACCTACTTTAACTCATTCAAGTGGTCCACCAGTATCTACAGATCAGAGTCCGGTACTTAGATGTTCTACAAGACTACGAAGGCCTCCCAAGAGACTGGATCTATAAAGGGGGAGGAGATGTGGTGCCTGCACCTACACTCTAAAACCCAAACTCCGTGTCCATGACTTAACGGTAAACCGCGAGGCAATGAGGAGCACTTGGAAACGCGCGCTGTTTTGTGAGCTAACCGCAATGTGCGGTAATATGTAACTAGAATGAAAACCGTGTGTATTTATGTTTATATAAAGATGTGTGATTCCTAATATAATTGCCTCTTTTCTCGCTCCCTCATGCCCAAACACTCGGAACCTCGTACATCAAAGGAGCTAAGTGAGTTTGATCGTGGCAGTATAGTGGGATGCCACCTTTGTGGGAAATCAGTTCGTGAGATTGCAGATATTCTACAGAAGCCTAAATCCACTGTGAGTGATGTAATTGTGAAGTGGAAACGTCGAGACAGTGAAACTGAAGAAAATCGGAATGGTAGGCCGAAAAAACTTAGTGAACGCAGCCGCAGAACTCTGAAAAGGGTAATGAAACAAAATCGCAAGTCCTCGTTAGAGGAAATTACTCAGCAGTTCCAAAGTTCATCAGGCGTTAGTGTTAGCAGCAGGACTGTTCATCGAGAGTTAAACAACTTGGGATTCCATGGTCGTGCAGCCGCTCACAAGCCGAACATCACTCTACAGAATGCGATGCATCGATTGCAATGGTGCAGAGCTCACAGTCATTGGACTGTGGGCATGTAGAAAACTGTTCTTTGGAGTGATGAATCTTGCTTCACAGTCTGGCAATCGGATGGACATGTCTGGGTTTGGCGGATGCCTGGGCAACGTTTTTTTTTATGGCTGCATTGTGCCAACTGTCAAGTTTGGTGGTGGCAGTATAATGGTGTGGGGTGTTTCTCGTGGTTTGGCTTGGGTCCGTTAGTTCCTGTGGTTGGAAACATGAACTCTGCAATGTATGTGGGCATTCTGGACAATACTGCACTCCCAACTCTATGGCAATACTTCGGGGTAGACCCATTTCTCTTCCAGCAGGATAACTGCTCCGTTCACACATCGAGGCTTGCACAGACATGGTTTGACGAAATGGGTGTTCAACAACTGGACTGGCTTTCTCAGAGCACTGATCTAAATCCCATAGAACACCTTTGTGACGAATTAGAGCGCATATTACGTAGCCAGCCAAATCGACCATCCTCACTGCAAGCACTCACTTCAGCTGTGATGGACGCCTGGAAGTCGATACCTATGGCCACCTATCAAAAATTGGTGAAAGTCTTTTAAGATGTGTGCAGGTTGTCATTGATGCAAAAGGGGGACCAACGTCATATTAATATGTGCCTCAGGACACATACCACTGGGTGTCCGGATACTTTTGGCCAGAGAGTGTATACAGTAGAACCTCGATCTATCGTTTTTCAAGGAGCGCGTAGTAAAAAACGATGCATGCGGGAAAACGGCGAATGCGGGTTAAAATCAAAATAAGAAGAAAACAGTATTTATGAATACACACAATGTATACGGTATACCAAAAATACTAAATTTGTTACCAAACTGTAAAAGAAACAAATTGAAGTTGTGTAGAAATTAAGTGATACTTATTTTTTTAAAATCAGTAATTTTACACTGGGTTTTTCATTAATCTTTTAGCCCTCAGGGGGAAGACCTACTTTAGGTCTTTACGGGTGTCGCAATCCCGGGGCCCCAGCAATCTTTCGCTTTTCTTTGTTCTACCCTCCTCTCCTCTTAGCTGTCTCCTTCCTTTTCCCCCTCAGTGTAGTTTCCTCTGTGAAGGTGAGGGCCCCTTTTTAGAAGCTGCGACCGCCCTGTGCCGTCAGCTTCTATTGGCGGAAAACTACCCACGTGTTTCCCGTGCGTGGAGACTCGTGTCCCCGGAAATGGGGATCCTGGTAATTGAGGGGTCTTTTCTCCAACACATTGCTTTGGCCTCGGCTTCGGGTAAACGGGAGGTACACAGCGTTCCCCTGTGTATCAATCGGCTGGTGGTACTGATTTCGATCAACTGCTAGGGATCAAGCAATCGGACATCTACTGGGCACGTCGTTAAGGGTGGACGCTGCCTAAGGGATGTACTGTGAGCGTATAGACCCGACTAGCACTGGTGTGCAATTGCACATCCCCTCGTTGGGCTCCGTGGTGCGTGGTGCGGTCGGGTCCGAATCTCAATTTTCCCCAACATGGATATGAAAAATTCTTCGTCAATCATCAACGTTCCGCTGTCAACCGCTAATGAACACACCGATACACAATTTGCACACATGAATGCCCGATTCTTCATTATCCACTCTGCTGAAGGTAACCTTAATGAAACATCGCCATTTTTAATTCACAAATGTATCACTGACAATGTAGGAGAAGTCAAAAAAGTTAAAAAATTAAGATCTGGAGACCTATTAGTAGAAGTATCCAACAATAGACAAGCTTGCAAAATAATGAAAATAAAAAACCTTGGCCTAAAAACTGTTACAGTGACACCTCATACCTCCCTAAACATCTCCCGAGGAGTCGTATCAGAACCCGACCTTTTGCACTGCTCTGAAGCTGAAACCCTGATATACCATGTCTGCACATTGTTGTAGCAACCATTGATGCTATTCTTAACTTATTGAATTTAAGCCACAGAGCAATCTTTGGATTAAGGAATAAATAACTGAAATTTATATGTAGGTAATCTGGAGAGCTGTTCTGCTAACTTTTTGCAAAAATTTTAACTTAGGGTTGCTTTTAGTTCAATGTTGTTTGTATTAAGAGAATATAAATAGATTTACATACTGTTGCACTACAAGTTTGAGCTTTGCAGGACAATCTGTGTGCTTAACCTGTCGCAAGCTTTTCCCATGATATATCGTGCATCGGTGTTGTGCTGACATCTGAAGTCTTTTCGATAGATCATACGTTTCTCAGCACATTTGTGAGTTCTGGCCACTCTCCAAACTGTTTTGCTGGAGCTTATAAAAGCATTGATCCACTCCTGTAATATAGATAAAGATAACTTATTAAAATGTGCGTAAATATTGTATCAAGAATTTGATTATAATTAAATATCAGTGGTGTATAAAAAGTTGGGAACCGCGTGGTTTACACATCCAAACAATGAAAGAAGTAGGAAACCACATGGTTTACACTTACCGATCCAAAAAATGGAAAATGTAGGAAACCGCGTGGTTTACACTAAACAAAAATGAAGAATAAAATTGTTATTTCAATTTTGTTATAAAAAAGAACAGCTAAAAATAAATTTTTTCAGATTTTTTGGAATTTGTCCCATGGGGGGGGGGCAAAACAGGTTTTTCACATATCCATCATATCTCAAATAAAGAAAAAAAAACTGATATGGTTAAGTTTTTTGTTTTAAAATATAGCAAAATAGAGTATCTAAAAACAATTTAAGGATTTCCGAAAATCACCTCCCCCCAAGGAGGGGGGATAAGACGCAAAATGTCGTTCTCGCGTATTCTTCACATCTTTTTTTTTTTTTAAGAAGATATTTTTTTTTTATGCAACAAACAGGAATATCTAGAAACAGATATGAAGCACCATTCGATTTTGCCGAAGGTGAATCTGAACTGGATCTTGCCATGCTTGCCCGTCCGCATGTCGAAGTGGAGGGCGGGGTAGAAGAAGCTCTTCATGGCGTTGAGTCCTTGCCAGTAGGCCAGGTTAGATGTAAGGAGTTTCTCACCAAAAGACTGGTAGAAAGGGAGGGACTCCTGATCAGGGCAAACTGAAAACCAATCGGTTTGCCCAGGAAGGTGCCAGCATCACCTGTCCGGAGGCAGCGGACAGGAGTGCCGGAGAGAGCAAAGGAGGACTCTCGCGCACCAGCAGGACGTTGCCCCGAGAAGTGCAGGGTGTAGCACTTGGCCGGGTTGATGCAGATACCCAACCTAGAGGCAGCATCGTTGGTGACATCAAGTAGCTTCTGTAGGCGGACCGGGTTGTCTGCAAGCAGTAGGATGTCATCCGCGTAAGCGAGAACTTCATGTAAGGTACCAGGCGGAGAAGCTGCTCTCAGGATTGGATCGGCGCCGAAATTGAATAAGAGGCTGCTGAGTTGGCAACCTTGACGAACCCTACAGCAGATAGAGGCTTGCATAGACTCGCCCGCAAAGGTGGAGAAGGACGTGCAGGCCCCGGTGTAGATGTCCATAACGAGGCTGCAAAAGTCAGGACCGGCTCCGGAGGTCTCCAGACTCTTTAGGAAAGACCCATGAGGAGGGACCCAAAGGCATTTGAGAAGTCAATGGAGGCGATGCAAAGGTCCGACTTGGTCCTTCTGGCCAATTGGAAGCGCTGATGGAGGATGTAATTATTTTCAAACACCCCGTCGTGGTGTAGGAAACCCTTCTGGGATGGGTGTAGAACGTCGTAATCCTCGCACCACCAGGAGAGACGTTTGGCAACGCAACCAGAAAAGAGCTTGGAGATGATGCAGCTCAGGGCGATGGGCCTCCAGCTGGCAGGGTCAGTCCGGTCACCAGGCTTGAAGAGGAGGATGGAGCGAAACTCCTTCCACACGCTGGGAATCTTGCCATGCTTCAAACAGATGTTAAAAATTTCGGTTAGGGTACAGCTCCAGGGTCGACTCCTTTCCAGTGATGGTAAATTAGCCGATCCGAGCCAGGAGAAGTGTTTTCGGCAGAAGACAAGCGAGTCCAGACCTCAGCAGGGGAAAAAAGGGGACAGATCCACAGGGACGGGTACACATTAACTGTGTTACGACTTACCTTATCTTGAGATAAGCAATATGTGCACTTTACTATTCTTATTCATATAATAATATTCATATAAAAAACTTTTGATCATAAAACAGATTCATCTAATATGGGCTGCAGAATATACAATGGCCATATGGGTAGGATTTATGGGATAATAAATAATGATACAGGTAGGAATATTTTTCATCTTAGATTTATTAATAAATCATATCGAAATCGTGGGCAAGTTGCTCGTACTCATAATAGTGTAATAGTAACTAAATAAGAATAATAGAAGAAATTAACATTTTAGGAAAAGTAAAGAATAAAATGGTTGTAATTATTCTTATATATTCTGCAAGAAAAATCAAGACTCCTATGTATTCTACGTTAAATCCTGATACTAGTTCAGATTCACCTTCGGCAAAATCAAATGGTGCTCGATTAGTTTCTGCTAAGCAGGATGTGATTCATATAATAAATTATCTAATATTCCCAATGAAAAATATTAATATGTTTTGTGATAATATTATTTCGTGAAATGAATAAAAGAATGATTTTTCATATGAAATTATTTGGGCTACGCTTCGGATTGAGCCTAAATTACTATATTTGGAATTTGTAGATCAAGCAATAATTAAGATAATATATACAGCTATTCTTGAAATAATAAAATATTATGCTTATTATCATATATTGAGAAATTATTGAAATTAATAATTGGAATAATTAATATTGAAATTAGTAAGAACATAGCTGGAGTAGATATTGATAGTAATGTATTTATTATTTCTGAGTACGAAAGATTTTTGTTGAAAAGTTTTAGAGCATCTCTAAATGGTTGTAAAAGTCCTATGAATCCTACTTTATTAGGACCTTTTCGGATTTGTATATATCTTAAAATTTTTCGTTCTAAGATTGTATAGAAGGCTACTCTAATTAAAATTCTAATTGTAATAATAATATAATTTACAATAAAGGTAATTTTACTTTATTTAGATTCTAATTCTAATGCATTGATCTATCAAATAAATAATGTAATTAGCTTTTTAGGTCCTTTCGTACTGTAAGAAAAATTATAGAAGATATAAACCGACCTGGTTTACACCGGTCTGAACTCTAATTATGTAAATTTTGAAAAGTCAAACACACTTCCTTTTATTTCTTTTGCTTAATTTAGGTTATTAATTCAACATCGAGGCCATAATCTAATTTTTTTATAAGGCCTTTTAAAATTTATTATGATGTTATCCCCATGGTAAATTTGATCATTTTAATTAAATTAGATCAATTTTGAATAAGGCTAACTAAAATTTTAATTAATTAACTGCCCTAGTTAAATAATAATAAAACTCAATGGGGCCTTATTGTCTATCTTGCTTATAAATGTGTTTTTACATTTTGAATAATTTAAAACTAAAATTAAATAAAATATTATTATATTTATAATGTAATTCTAATATTAATATTATGATTTTTTAAAAAGAATGGTTATTAAACATTTTGAATACTATTAAAATTAATTAAAAATTTATTTTCAAGTGAAATTGAATTAATTTATATCTCAAATAATATTAAATTTAAAAGTAAAGCTAAAAATAATTTTAGATACCCTAGTATTTTTAGAAAACTAATGGTAGTAAATAAATTAAAACCTACTTAAAATGGCAGCTTTTACCATTATTAGAGGAATCTGTTTTATAATCAAAAATACACGATAATTTTAACTTAATTTAACAATTTATATATCACCATCAAGAAATAATACAAATAATTATTCAAAATAAAAAATAAAAAGTTACGTCAAGGTTTAAACCACAAATAAGTCTAAAATGGATTACAATAAAAATATTTAAGGAATAAAACTAAAACTATTTAAGAAAAAGGATTTATAAGTAATATATTATTACTATTATTATATGAATAAGAATAGTAAAGTACACATATCGCCCGTCACCCTTATCCTTATAAGGTAAGTCGTAACACAGTTAATATTTTGGAAAAATGTATTAAGGAATAAAAGCTTTTTATAGCATTTTCACTTACACTGAAAATAACTAATAATAATAACTTCCCCAGTAGCGGCTTGTGACCCGTTTCAGTGGTGGGGCCCGAAAAAAAAATATTGCCAATTAAAATCGCGAAAATACATATACATATAGAACAACCTATCCCCACGTTCACACAGCGTAAGTATTTAAAATTTCTCAAATGACAAATAATTATCGAATTTACTATACAACTTTTGCTATTTTTTACGTAGTTATGTTAAATTGAAAAGTTTACTTTATTACTAAACAAAAAGCCACATTTAAATATTTAATATTTTTGTTCTTTATAGTTGCCTGCTCATAATTTTTAGATGATTTAATTATTTTAAAATAAATAACATATATAAAAAAATACATTCATACATTGCTTTTTGTAAATCAAGAAAACAAAACAGAAAAATATCTGACTGCACTGCAAAAATACAATCACGCAAATAAAAAATGATTTCCTCCTAAGCGGAAAATTTCGCCAATAGCTACTGATTGCCGAAATTTCCCCGTACGGTCGTGTAGATCACCGTGCGAGGGCCCGAACATCTGGGCCCAGAAGGTAGCGCCAAATAAGCATTTGGAAGCCAAGTTAATTCCGCGTCAGTATGGCTTTGAGCTCAATGCCAAATATGTCAACCCGGTGAACGGAGAAGAGACGCCCCATTCAGGGCAGGCCAGACCATGGCCCAAGCATGGTTTAGATAGGGGGAAAATCGTATAACTATCGTTTTTTTAAGTGTGCTTTTTAATGGATAGTATTAAAATAGAGTAAAATGCGTGTACTTTTTTAATGAAGGTAAATTATTGAAAGAACTGCCTTACATAATAGGAAGATACTTTGATTTAAACGGTGCTTAGTCGGTGGGGCCAGGCCCCTCTGGCCCTTAATGACGAGCCGCCACTGAACTTCCCTATACTTAAACTTATTAAAGTTAATTGAATATTTATTTTTAATAAAACTATTTACTTCAACTGAAAAGAAAAATAATTTTCCTTTTGTATCAGGAACAAATTATTATTAAATATAATAATTAATTCTTGAAAGGAAATGATCTATTATTTTTAAACAATTCTTTTTTCGTAAAATTAATTTAATTAATAATAGTTATTAAACATAATCGAATTTCCTAATAACTAGTTTTCTAATAAAACAAATCATATTAATCTATAATAAAAAAAAATTATTACAACTATTAAATAAGCCAGTTTCAACTAAAAAGAACTAATAGTATCCAAAATGTTTAATAACCATTCTTTTTAAAAAATCATACTATTAATATTAGAATTACATTATAAATATAATAATAATATTTATATAAATTAAATTAACTCACCTATAACTGAATGACTGTTTACCAAAAACATTTCTAATAGATAATAATTATTAGTAAAATCTGCTTAATGATAATTAAATAGCTGCAGAATCTGTGCTAAGGTAGCATAATTTGTTTTTTAAATACAGACTATAATAAAGACTGTGTTAGATATGTTTCACATATCCTTCATATATAGAAAGAAATATTCTTTTTTTTTTTTTTTTTTTAATGTTAAGGAATATCTGAAAATAAATTTTAGGAGTTTTTCAAATCCACCTCCCATCTCCTTCTTTAAAGTCAAATTAATTATATTTGCTGTTAGTTTTACATGCTCGTCTTATCATAAAAAGGCTGATATCACAAAAAGCTTGAATTTTCTTTTTAAACAGATGTCTGAAGAAAATCTGATAATTATGGTAAGAAGTTAGCCAATTTTGTTTGATCCAAGACACCCAGAATTTAAAGACACTGAAAAGAAGACAGCTATTTGGGAGAAAATAGCTAATGAATGCGAAATATCAGATGTTAAATATTAAGGAAAAAAGACAAATTAAAAAAAATCATTTTAATTATAATTTATATACTGTTGTGAACATTACGATGATAAGATAAAACAATTAAAAAAATTACAATAAATCATCTTGCCAAGAGACACATCTCACGTAGGATACAAAATAGCTCGCAAACGTTTCGCGTACCTTATGTGCATTGATATTGTCTTCACTTGAATCTTCCTCTAGGGAATGTTCTAAATTTCTCAGACCAGAAATCTTTGGCATCCCATTTTCTTCAAACTTAAGCTCAATATTATTTTCTATTTGTTTATTTCGAATAAAATTGTGCAAACAGCAACAGGCTTTTATTATAGACACTACCTTATTGCTGTCGCACTGCATAGGTGCAAGAAAAATTCGAAACTTTTGAGCCATAATACCGAAGGTGTTTTCAACAATTCTTCGGGCTCTCCAGTAACGGTAGTTATAAATTTTATTTCTGTATTCCGTCTTGTGACGTCTCTGGGGTACGGTCTCATCATGTATCTTTTTAACGAAAATGCTTCGTCGCCCAAGATGACATGTGGCACAGGTGTATCTGTGTGCGGTAAATTCTTGCAGGGAGGAATGCACAGTCCATTTTCTTAAAATTCTTTACCTATGATAAATGAAATGAAAAAGTTATATATATATATATATATATATATTTATATATTAAGGTGACGCAAAAAAACGACTATTTTTTTTTTTTTTTTTAGTCTCATGTGAAAAAATGTTAGTTTTTGATGTTTCAAGAGCCCCCTCCAAAGGACAGCTCAAAAAAAAAAAAATTAAGAGGTATAATTCTGTAGACTAAAAAAAAATATATATATATATATATAAGTTTCTGAAAGTTTCAGTTCAAAATTTAAATTTTGAAAGGTCGCTCACAATTTTTTTACCCCTCAGGGGGAAGACTTTCTTCAGGTTTCACAGGTGTCGCAATCCCGGGGCCCCAGCGATCTTTCGCTTTTCTGTTTCTTACTCTCCTCTCTTCCTCTGCTGTTTCCTTCCCCTTCTCAGGAGGTGTGGTTTCCTCTCAGGAGGTGAGGGCCCCTCTTCAGAAGCTGCGGTCGCTCTGTGCCGTCAGCTTCTGCTGGTGGGTGAACTGTCCACGTGTTTTCCGTGCGTGGAGACCCGTGTCCACAGAAATGGGATCCTGGTAATTGAGGGGGTTTATTCTCCAACACATTGCTTTGGCCTCGGCTTCGGGTAAACGGGAGGTGCACAGCGTTCCCCTGTGTATCAACCGGCTGGTAGTACTGATTTCGGTCAACTGTTAGGGATCAAGCAAACGGACATCTACTGGGCACGTCGTTAAGGGTGGACGCTGCCTAAGGGATGTACTGTGCACGTATAGACCCGACTAGCACTGGTGCACGAATGTGCATCCCCTTGTTGGGCTCCGTGGTGGGTGGTGTGGTCGGGTCCGAATTTCCAATCCCCAATATGGATTCGACGTTATCTTCGTCTCACGTCAACGTTCCGAAGTCTCCTACTCAGGGAGATAGTAATGCAAGATTTTTTCTAGTGAAATGTCGCGAAGGAAACTTCAGCCAAGCATTCCCTTTCCTAATACATAAGTCCATAACTGCTAACGTTGGAGAAGTAGCAAAAATTAAAAAAATACGATCAGGAGACCTCTTAGTGGAAGTAACCAATAGCACACAGGCAAACAACATTATGAAATTAAAAACTATCGGCCTAAAATCTGTCACTGTCTCACCCCTTAACACACTTAACTCATCAAGAGGCGTCATATCAGAACCTGACCTCTTACACTGTTCTGAGGCAGAAATCCTAGAAAATCTGAAATCTCAAAATGTTAGTGCAGTTCGCAGAATTACTATAAAACGCAATAACCAAATAATAGACTCCAAACACATAATCTTGACCTTTCAATCTCCTAATCTTCCATCCCATATCAAAGCAGGCTACCTTTCATGTCCTGTCAGAACATACATACCTAATCCTACCTGTTATTTTCAGTGCCAAAAGTTCGGCCATACCAAACCCTCCTGTCGTGGTTCCCCAGTATGTGCCCGCTGTGGTACCTCTGGCCACGACAGTGATACCTGCTCTGCCCCTCCTAAATGCCTGGAGAAATGCAATAGTTAATCCCTTTCCTAAACCTGGGAAAGATACTTCTAACCCTAGTAATTACCGTCCCATAGCCCTTACTAGTTGTCTGTGCAAACTAATGGAAAAAATGGTTAATGCTCGCCTTGTTTACATTCTAGAGACTGGGGACCATATACATCCCTTTCAAAGTGGCTTCCGCAAAGGCAGGTCCACAATTGACAATATTTTAAATCTAGAGACGCAAATTCGGAATGCCTTCCTTAGAAAGAATCACCTAGTGTCCGTTTTCTTTGACATTGAAAAGGCATATGACTGCCAATGGAGGTACGGCATACTCCAAGACCTCTGTAATATAGGCTTTCGAGGCAATCTACTAACTTTATAAAAAACTTTTTATCCCTCAGAAACTTCCGTGTCAGCATCAATGGTACTTTATCTGATAATTTCATCCAAGACGAGGGTGTTCCTCAGGGCTCCGTACTTAGCGTCACCCTCTTCTCAATTAAAATCAATAATATCCTTAGACAACTGCCACCCACAGTCTACGGCAGCCTTTATGTCGACGACCTTCAAATCTCCTGCCAGGGGAAAGATATGCGCCTCATCGAACGGCAGCTTCAAAATGCCATAAACCGCATCTTAAAATGGTGTGACACAAATGGTTTCACTATGTCTGCTGAAAAAACCGTATGCACCCATTTTTGCCGGAAACGCGGGATCCACCCCGACCCAGAACTTTATCTGGGTAATAATAACATTGTTGTGAAGGATTCTGTCAAATTTTTAGGGTTAAATTTCGACAAAAAACTAACTTTTGCTAATCATATTTCTGACATTCGCAGTAAATACGAGAAAAAGCTTAATATTTTAAAGGTTTTAACCAACACCTCTTGGGGGGCTGACCGTGACGCTCTGTTACGGATTTATCGTGCTGTCATACGTTCAAATAAGGACTATGCAAGTTGTGCGTATGGGTCAGCTTGCAAATCACTGTTAAAAAAAACTTGACCCTGTGCATCATGCTGCACTCCGCATTTGCTCTGGTGCTTTTAGAACATCACCGGTACATAGTCTTTACGTCACCTGCCACGAGCCACCTCTCACCCTCACATGCCATAAGCTCTCATTAAACACATACTTTCGTATTCTTTCTCATCCTTCACATCCATTAAAGATTTCTTTTCTTAATACTCATCTTGACCGGTTTTATGCAAATCTTCTCATCTGTACTCCCCCCTTTGGACTAAGGATTCGTAGGAGTCTTGTCGGTACCTAATTGGAGGATGTAAAAGTCTCTATATGCTCTTTTTATGATACCCCACCATGGAACATATCGCAGATACCTTACCTACAACCTTTCCAAGGCTTTGCAAAGCAGGATACTGATCCTAAAGTCTACCAACAGTTGTTCTCTGATCACAACAACAAATATGGAAAATATGAAAAACTATACACTGATGGCTCCAAAACTGGGAATCACGTCGGTTTTGCCTTCGTGGGTAAAAATCATACTAGTAGCTATACTCTACCTCCCTTTTGCTCCATCTTTACAGCCGAATTACTTGCCATATACGAAAGCCTTCTGTACATCTCGAGAACGAACACAAAGAATTTTATCATCTACTCTGACTCCCTTAGTGTTCTAGAAAATCTGAAATCCGGCTCCCTAACACATAACTATATGCA
Source organism: Cheiracanthium punctorium (assembly GCA_038373885.1). Taxonomy (NCBI): domain Eukaryota; kingdom Metazoa; phylum Arthropoda; class Arachnida; order Araneae; family Cheiracanthiidae; genus Cheiracanthium; species Cheiracanthium punctorium. The sequence goes on along the minus strand of JAWZYV010012229.1, from coordinate 138,554 downwards.
TAAAGTTATACACAAGTATGATCAGCTTATAAACCGTGGGTACAGTGTTCTCCTCTGTTGGGTACCCAGTCACATCGGGATCCCGGGAAATGAAAAAGCGGACACACTAGCCAAGCATGCGACCCTCCCGTACACCGGCACTCCATCCTACAGTGACATAAAGTCCAGCATCTCCAGCATTGTAAATGGCATATGGGTGGATAAATGGGACAATGAAATGAGGAACAAACTTCGTTCTATTCGCCCAACTCTCATACACTGGTCGTCTCATCCCTATCGCAGGCTAGATGTCATCTTGGCACGTCTTCGCATCGGACATACGCGAATTACTCATAAGCACTTACTTTTGGGCGAACCCGCCCTGGAGTGCCCTCACTGTCATACTCACCTCACCATTCGTCATCTTTTAACGTCGTGCACTGCTTTTAATAGTTTTTATCAAATACTTTTTAACTACTTTTTAACTGTTCTCATCCTAAACTAGATGAAATTCTGGGTGAATCGCCTCATCGGAATCTATTTGCTTTTCTTAGACGAATTAATATTTTTTATTCAGTGTAACGTGCCCCTTTCTGTCTGACTGGTATCTGGATGGGGGCCCCCATCCAGATGCCTTTGTTTCACCTTTAATCTACTTTTAACACTTTTGAATTTTACCTTTCTCCTTTTTAGTCTTTACAATTTAGCTTTTACTCGATTTGTGGTACCTTTTATCTGAATACATCCTGATATGATTTTAACTCCTTGTCTGGCGCAGCATGTCCTTTTTGGACCTTGTGCCAATAAACACCAACCAACCAACCTAAAACGGAAGCTTGGGGTTGAAAGATCCGTTACAGAACGCTTTTGTTAATTTTCCTGAAAAACTCTTTTGGGAAATTCACTAACTGTATGAGAGTGGGAAAATAGTGCAGTTTCCTTTCCCTTAAAAATAGCCGAGCAGACATTTGCTTTGCTGTTCGCTTCCTTCAAACATCTATATTTCGATTTTCTCTTATGCGTAGAAGTTTCAGATTATTTTCAAGAGTTGAATTCAATTATGATGTGTATTAGTGATAGCGAATCAGAAGATTCTTTTGAATCTGATTCTGGTAGTGATAGTGATTCCAGTGTGGATATCTCATCTGTTCGTAATTAGTGGCAATTAAATATTAATTCTCCGTCACCATCACCGCTGAGATTTTTTTTCACAGAGTCACCCGGCATTTCTTTCCATATTGAAGACCTGACCGATCCTCTACAGTTTTTCTCTAAACTATTTGATAATGCTGTTCTTGAACAAATCGTTGAACAAACGAATTTGTTTGCTTTGCAATTCTTTAATACAAACAACGTTACACCCAAATCAAGATGCACAGAATGGACAGACAACGATAAAAAAGAAATGCTTCTAGAGGGAATTCAGGAAAACCCCCAAGAATCCCAGTACTGGTCAAAAATTCCAGCTTTAGAAACACCTTACTTTGGCAAAATTATGACTCAAAAAAGGTTTAGCCTGCTGATGAAATTCTTGCACTTTAGTGACAATGAGAGCTACAAGGATGGAGAAAAAGAGAAAAAACCTCTAAAAAAAAATAGAAACAATAGTGGATATTATTGTTAAAAATTTTCAGAACTGCTACAAACCCGAGAGAGATTTATCAATTGATAATTCTCTCCTGATTTTCAAAGGAAGGCTTGGGTGGAAGCAATACATACCATCTAAACAAGCACGATTCGGGATAAAGTTTTTCGTACTTTGTGAATCGCCTTCTGGCTGTATTTCAAATTTGATGATATACACTGGAAAAGAGACGAATTACTTACCAGGATATGAACAACACAGAACCGGTGTAAAGGCCATAATGACGTTACAAAACAGCTGTTTATATAAGGGATATTGCATAACGATGGATAATTTTTATAATTCTCCCTCTTTAGTGGAAATTCTAGCACACACAAACATTGTGGATAAATAGGAAGGACATTCCAGAGGAAGTAAAATCAAAAGAATTGAAGAAAGGAGAAATTATTGCTTTCTAGAAAGGGAAGATGATGATCATGAAGTGGCAGGATAAGAGGACTGTCGCTGTACTTAGTACACTCCATTCGCCAACTATGAGTACCATTTCAAAACGCACGAAGAGTGTCGATAAGCCTACCGCTGTGATAGATTATAATCACACGATGGGAGGGGTCGACAGAATGGATTCCTCCTTATCGTATTATAGTATCAAAAGAAAAAAAAAAAAAAATACTATAAGAAAATATTCTGTCAACTTTTACACCTATGCGTGTGGAACTCATACATTTTGTAAAAGAAATGTGGTGAGAATTAACAAATTTAGGGTATAGACTGAAACTTATCGAAAAAATTGCAGAAGAAAACATGTGAAAGACCCAAAATAGTATCTGTACTCACAAGAACCCCAACGTGATTCGATTCAAAGGGAATCACTTTCCTGCTTTTATACCGGCAACAGAAAAGAAAGCCACACCCACTCAACAGTGCTACATTGCTGCCACAAAGAAAACGAAAATGGAAAAAAAATTAGGAAAGAAACCAGGTATTGTTGTATAAAATGTGATGTAGCTTTGTGCCCTGCTCCTTGCTTTGAAATTTTTCACACTAAAGAATAACTTTACTTTTTTATTTCCTGAACTAATTATAGAATAGTATTTTTGTTTGTGCTATTTCTGAATTTATATATTGAGTACTATCATAAATAATACATAATTTTTTACTTAATTTTCTATAGTATGTTATTTCAATATTTTTTAGGATGTGTGTAATTAAGTATACGTAATTTTTTACTTAATTTTCTATAGTATATTATTTCAATTATTCTGTTTTAAAACTTATTACAGGTATATTTAGAATTTCGATGTAATTTTACAGGTTTTTTTAGAATATTTTCTAAAAGCACACTATTATATATATATACAGTGGACTCTCTCTATTCTGAACACTAAAGGGACCATCGAAAAGTGTTCAGATTACGGGGGTGTTCAGTATGGAGGGAGATTGAGAAATGTGAGTACGCAATGAAATTTTATAGAATGCTAAGCCTGGTTAGCCACGCTAGTTACCGAGATGGAGGTGCTTAGTTTAGATTTGGAAGCTAGTGCAATGTCAAATAAAATTCAGTCGGACCTGTATCCTACCATCTCATTTTTTAAATTTAATATTATTAAAAAAGTTTTACAAAATATATAATAATACATAATTATATATAATACATCAATGGTTAATTACTAGAAAAAGTTAGTAATTTTAGTCTGCTTTTGCAATGTATATGCTCGTGCAGCATACATATTGTCTAATTGTTTAAGAAGTGGAAAGGCTTCCGGATGATGCTCAACCGCATAGTCCATCAGGTCTTGAATCCCTTGGCCATATTGCTTGAATGTAAGTGTTCTTTTTGTTTCATTAGTGCCTTGAGGTTCTGCTTCTTCATCTTCACTATCCTCTTCCTCTTCAACGATATTGTTGTCGCAAATCGGAAGGCTTCCATCGACTTCGAGATAAGAGTCAGGTTCAGTTTCAGTATGAAGCTCCTGAAGAATTGACCCCAAGTCATTCACAGCTTTTGATACTTGGTCCTCTATTCCTAAATGGCCATCATCACACGGGAATCCGCTTTATAAAAGCATCTCTTGATAGTGTGAGGGTTTACTTCATTCCAAGCCATTGATATCTAGTGGACAGCATCCATAACATTGACTTTCTTTGTTAGTTCAGCTGCAGAATTTGCCTCCTCCATCACCAGGGACATTTTCCTCAGACAATGGATTCGGTAGTGAGCTTTAAAGGTCTTGATTACTCCTTGATCCAATGGTTGGATAATAGGAGTACAGTTCGGTGGTAGAAACTTCAGGCTCACATTGCTGAGTTGCATGTTTTTGTGTGATGCTGCATTATCCACAAGAAGAAGAATTTTTCTTCTTTCTCTCCTCATCATCTCGTTGATGTCCTCCAACCACTGCGAGAAAATTGAAAATGACATCCAGGCTTTTCGATTTGATTTATAGTGAACAGGCAATGATGCGATATTCACATTTTTGAAGCATCTTGGTTTTTCACTTTTTCCGATTACCAGTGGTTTGAGCTTCTCTCCTGTGGAACTGGCACAGAGCATGACGGTAAGTCTTTCTTTCGACATTTTCCCGACCACACATTTCTCACTTCTTTCTGCTAAAAGTTTTATTTGGAAGAGCTCTGAAAAACAGGCCGGTTTTGTCGGCATTAAAAATATCAGCTGCGTTGAAATCCTTTGTTAAGTCCGGAAGTTTAGTTTTCCACTCTTCTGGAATGTCCATATTTACGTCTGCAGCTTCACCATTCATAATTTTAAATTCAATATTATGCCGACTTTTGAAGCGAGTCAACCATCCTTCCGATGATTTGAATTCTTTGATATTTTCCTTTTCTACAAAATCCAAAGCAATCTGTTTTAGCAAAGGTCCAGTGACAGGAGGATTCATTGTTTCTCATTTGTGTAAAAAACCTCCAGACGTGATTGTTTATGCTCTCGTTTCCCGTTTTCTTTTCAAAAATTCTACACTTTGAAGACGGTTCATTTGCTTCAAAAGCAGCTATAATTTCTTTCTCTTTCTTGCTTATTCCGTTGACTTGGCCTACAGAAATTCCAAACTCTGATGCAATTTTTCTTTGACTAACTTTCAACTTTAATTTTTTAACAACTTCGTATTTTTCCCGAAGTTTCAGTTCTTTCCTTTTTTTCGTTTTAGCTCTTATTTCCGACATATCTGTGTAACTACAGTGATTCTTATCCTGCAAGGACAGTGAAATGCTGAAAACTTTATTCTTTTCTGAGCAAAAGGAACAAAACCAAATAGATTATGCTACCTCACCTCTCTACAAGCCATACGATACATGACTTCAAATACACGCCTAAATAAACACCTGCCTAAACACTTCCATTTCATTGGTCAAGATTGCAGTTGCATCAAAGGCTGGCAATTTCAGATTCATCGGCTGGTTTCTAGAGTGTATCATATGAAAAAGCCGAAGGGGGAGGGAGGGGGGTGCGAGCTCTGTGATTGAGGGAATACAAAAGAACTTGACTCAAAACTTGAAACGCTGTACTCTCCAGTCACGAGGGAATGAGTTTTCTCTGAATTTCCATGCCAGGGGAATTCCTCGAATTCCAGTTGCCAACACATGTTCAGTTTACGGAGAGGTAAAGGTTGAATGAGGATCAAAAGTAGCGTTCATAATAGTGGGGCGTTCAGATTAGAGGGTGTTCAGAATACAGAGAGTTAATCTAATGTTAAGTCTATGGAGCTTCGCCGGGACTGTCGTAATGTGTTCATATTACCGGGGTGTTCACATTAGAGAGTGTTCAGATAGAGAGAGTCCACTGTATATATAATATTGTGCTTATGATTATATATATACTATATAGATGTATCTATATATATATAAATATAGTGCTTATGATTATAATATATATTATAATCATAAACATCTCGATTCACACTATACTTTTAAGTAAAATATTTATCTTCGAATGTACTTGAATGTTAAAATGTCTAAAGACATATTTTGAAACTGTTTACTTTGAACATATGACTTGAAAAAATTGTGTACTCTAAATCCAAACCTATAAAAATAATTATTATATTTAAAAGGAAGCTTTAAAATTTTCTTGATTTTTCTAACTGGATATTATTTATTTCTTTCAAAAACTTAAATTTTTAAAAAAATCTATGTGTACGTAGACTATTCTTGAAATTATACCTAATCTAGTTTTCATTTATATATCTGTGCTACTTTATTTTGTTGTGTATAAATTTAATCTCTTTTGCTCAATTTATGTTTTTATTCGAAAAATCTAGGGCTTTCTATTTATATAAATATTTCTTTTGTAAAATAACTTTCTTTTTCATTATACAATTTTCGCTTTCTTTCTTTTATGTGATTATTAAATTATTACAGTAGAAGACCCGAAATCCGCCGATCCAAAATCCGCAAGGCTCTAAAATCCGCGCAGCCTCTTGAATGTAAACAATGAAATCAGCGACCCACGAGTTTGCAAAACCAGAGTACGAGCAACTTGTTTTCACGCGTTGTGATGACGTCACTTGCGAAAGAGCGATTCTGCTGTGCAGGTGTTCGTTCTGTTGTATTTCTCCTCTGTGTTTATGGAGGAAGTTAAACTCTGTGGTTGATCTTTGACCTTGACGGGGCGCAGCGTTAATGTGCGTCTGTGGCTTTTATCACATGGTACTCGTTCTAACGTTTGTTTGCTCTTTTTTGGATGCACGAGTTGCAGTTTCTGCTATTTCTGCTATTTTATATAATGTCGAACTTGAAACGAGTCCGTGATTCCACAGCTTCCACCAGCACTAGTAAAAGAAAACATGTTTCTTTAACAATTCTCCAAAAAGTGGAAATCATCAAAAAGTTGGATACCGGCACAAGTCCTGCAAATATTGCCCAAACTTATGGCATTTCCGTAAGAACGGTATACGACATTCGGAAAAGTAAAGAAAAATATTTGAATTTTTACAGTAAAAGTGACAGCAATTCAGGATTTCAAAATCGAAAAACTATGCATCAGGCAAAATCTGCAGATTTGGATACCATAATATACGAATGGTTCAGAGCTCGGCGAGATGACGGGATCCCAATTTCTGGAATTGTACTAAGAGCGAAAGCTAAAGAGTTGCATGCTGAATTAAAGGTGGAGCAACCCTGTGACTTTAGTTCAGGCTGGTTGAAGAAATTCAAACAGAGGCATGGTCTGCGCTATATTAAAACACATGGAGAGAAACTCTCAGCTGACAGGGAAGCTGCTGAGGAGTTTATCGATGAATTTTCTTCACTAGTGGCTAGTGAAAATTTATCTCCAGAACAGATATTCAACGCAGATGAAACTGGTCTTTTCTGGAGATGTTTGCCACGACAAACATATGCAGCTAGTGAAGAAGGTGCTTCATCTGGAATTAAAGAATCAAAAGAAAGGGTAACGGTATTAGTTTGCAGCAATGCAGCTGGTACGTACAAGTGCAAATTGCTTGTAGTTGCCAAAAGCAAACATCCCCGTGCATTGAAAGGAGTGAAAACGTTACCTGTAATAAACGGGCCTGGATTACAAAAGAAATTACAACTGATTGGTTCATGAACCATTTTGTAAAGGAGGCCCGAAATCATTGCACGAGTGTTGGTTTGCAACCTGACTGTAAAATTTTATTGCTCTTGGATAATTTTCCTGCACATCCAGATGAATCGATTTTGTGTTCTGACAATGTGGTTGCCCATTTTTTACCACCCAACACTACGTGTTTAATTCAGCCCATGGACCAAGGTATCATACGAAGTTTGAAATGCTACTACAAGACAGAATTTCTGAAGAAGATTTTAAATGCTGTGCCTTCTTTCGGACTTGAAGACATTAAAAAAATCTTTTCCATCAAGGATTGCATTTATGTTCTGGCAGAATCCTGGAACTCTGTGTCTAAGTTTACTCTCGTGAATGGATGGCATAACCTCTGGCCGTCATCTCTGTTCATAGAAACAGATGAAGATGCTGAATTTTCTGGGTTCAGAGAGAATCCAATGAAAGCTAAAGCTGAAGAGCTATTGATTTACGCCAAGCAGGTGATGGGCGATAAACCCTTGTTTCAAGAAAGTGACATTCTAGAATACATGAACTCTGATGATAATCAAATAACTGAACAGTTAACCGATAGTGAAATAATCGATTCAGTTTTAAAGCCTCAGGATGTGGACTCCGATAGTGATAGTGCTGCAGGTGAACAGGATGAGGAAAAAATACTTTTCGATGAAGGTTTGACTGCAGGCGAAAAATACCTGAAGTTTTTAGAGCAGCAAAACTGCATAACAGAACAAGAAATTATGACTGTTCATCAAATACAAAAAAAACTGAGACTGCAACACCCTAAAGTTTTAAAACAAACTTCTATAAAAGAAATGTTTGCCAAGTTAAAAAAATAATTTGTAAGTTTATTCTCCTTTTGTATTAATTCTATAATTAAGAATTAAATTTAAATAATATAACCACTTTCAGTATGTTTTTTTTTTTTAAAAGATGTTTAATCATGTTTACATTATTTTCATGATTTTATCTGGGTAAAAATTGGAGCATTTTTTCCTGTCATGACCCGAAATCCGCAAAATTCTAAAATCCGCTCAAGGCCTGGTCCCAAGCTGTGCGGATTTTGGGTCTTCTACTGTACTTTGTTTTAAAAGCTTTTGACAAATGTGTGTTTAGAATTAAGATATTTTTCTGTCTGCAGCTGCTAGTTACGATTTTTCTCGTGATAAGTGTATAATATATTGCGCTATATTAAGGATTGTTTCCATAATTTTGTATTGCATATTATTTCGTCTGATTAGAAGTGCATATATATATATATATATATATATACATACTTGACAAGTTCGTTGAAATATTTTCTTAATATGAATTTTATTTTATTTTTTGAAAATCATAATTTTGATAGTAGAATACCCAGAAATATCTGGATTTAGGCTACTGTTTAGTTAGATGTTTTCCCACAGATCTATTTTGAAAGTTTGGGGAACTTAGTAGGCATGCTGAAGTGTAAATGTCAAGCATTACATGATCTGTGGTATGACGAAGTTCGATTTTGTCATACCACAGTGTACATGCAGGGTAAGCGCATGTTAAATCCGTGGTTCGAAAGTTCTCACAGCAGTCGTTAGCAGTTTCCAAAGGGTTTCTTTATTCAGAAGTCCACTACCTTTTGATGAGGATCAAAATGGTAGCTGGAAACTTCAGAAAGGACGTATGTAGCTCTAAACGACAGATTTAGTGACGTGAGCTATCCTTTCCAACTGTAGGCAGATGGCTTTCACGTGGGCTTGGAATAGGACACTTTTGAAAGTTGAAAGGGTAAAGACATTGTTTGAAACTGTTTAGCTTGATTATTTGACGTAAAAATCCATGTAGCCTAACTTGAAAATTATGAATTTATTGTTATTTTTTAACCCCTTGCCAGTGTCGCCCGAGTCCAGTTCGGGCAACTACTACGTGCAGTATTTGTGATGCCCGAACTGAGTTCGGGTAGAAGAAAAATTAACGTTTCTATTTTGTGAAGCCCGAACTGGATTCGTTTCTTCTAAAGGATACTTAATTCTCTATTTTCATAATAGATGGCATTAGTGGTCCTAGTTTTTCACCGATTTCGACGGTCGGGGGAAAAGGTAGGTGGGTGTTGTCAGCTGTTCAGATATAGTCCGTTTTCGTTTATGCTTTTGCGCATGAGTCAGGTCTCCTTTGATTTCATCAAAATAGGGGTGACGAGAAAAAAGGGCGGGAATGTTTACGTTTTATCAGTGTTAGTTTGAGCTTTTCGGGAAAGACTAAATTACCCCCTGCGGAGTAGAATCGTCCGCGAGTGGTGGGTCTGGCTTTCGAAAACTGCCTGTAAACAAAAACACGCTTGGGTTGATAAAGAGTTTCGTTTTCTCGTTTAGTTTCGGTTGCTTTTCAGTGAGTTTTTTTGTAAATAATTTTCTTTTTTCGCAATGCCTGATTCAGACACCGATGAGGAGTACAGTTTAGGTTCCTCGGGATCGAATTCCGATATTTCTACCGATGAATATTACATCGAAAGTGATGATGATGATAGTGATATTTCGTCCTGTAGAGATTGGAAGTCATTATGTTTAGATAATCTTCCTCCTGCCCCTCCAATTGCTCTAATTGAATAAGATATGTGTGTAATCCATTACTGTTTCATGTGTATGCAAAAAATATAAATATAGTGGTTATTGCATTTAAAAATTTATTTTTGTAATAAAAAACCATTTTCTAACTTTTATAATAATATAAAGAACAAAATTAAACAGTCAAAAAAATTTTCCATTTTTGGTCCATTTTTCCGAAATATATGTCACACTTAAGGGGTTAAAGAAAGTTTAATTTTTTTTCTGATTTTTATAGTGGTAAACTTAAAATCACCACTAATATTACGGTGATTTCATGGGTTTCTTATGTTTCAGTTTTAAAATCTTTTCGCATTAAAATATACGTACTGTTGTAACTTTTTTTTCCCCATTGAAATAACCAGACTGTTGCTACAGGCATTTACTTGTGTATATGTTCAGTTTGTTTGGTGTTATGGCAAGCCTACACATGAGTCATCTGCCTGTGGTGAGGGAGGGGGTTATTTTGCTGCCAGTCCTTTTTCTGTTAATTTACAGATCTATTTTGAACAGTGCAGGATACAGACTATGGCAAAAGCAAGGGTCGATCGCCAACGTTACAAATTGCGAAAATAATATTAGTTTGGCGAATGAATTGGCAAAATGTTAAAAAGAGCCAGCGCAACCCCTGCAAAAGGGATATTGAATTTGGTTACCAGATGGTCATAAGATAATAGAAACAATTAATGTCCATTTTAATGAAAATTCTGTAAAAAATAATGGAGGCAACTATAAGAACATTAAATTCGATAACTTCCGTAAAGCCCCTGAATACTCTTGGGATCTTTTTGTACTACGATGTCTTACCTTGTCTTGCGATGAAAATGAATCCACAGTTTTTGGACATGAAAATGAATGTTACGATAATCATCATGAACCAGCTTATATTTCCCAAATGGACTCTGAATGAAGTGATGAAGAAATTAATTACTCGAAATCTATGCTTTCAACCCCCCCCCCCTTTCAAAGATTCCCACGCTCACAATTACACCTTCACCTAGTGATTTAAAACATGAATTTCATACTCTCATGCGTACAATTGATGCTGAAAGTGATGTCGAAAGTGACACTGAATTACCTGGACAACTTGTTCAATAGGTAAGAAAAGCAGTTGAGAAAAAAAATATGAACCCGGTAGATATCATATTTATTATTATCCCGGAGACAAAAAAGATTGCTGTTGAGGATAAATACACTTCTAATATGCAAAATAACAGGTCAAGACTTATGGGGGATGGGACCCCCATCCAGATGTCATTGACTTTTTTAAATCTACTTTTTACCTTTCTACAGCTCGCTTTTACTCTTTTAAGATTTCATGGATTTTAGCTTTATTTGTTTTATACAACATCCTTTTACCTGGGAAAAACCCTGCTTCTAATATTTTTTACACACGGTCTGGGGCAGTATGTCTTTTTTGGACCTTGTGCCATTAAACATCAACCAACCAACCAACCATCTTTTTAAGGTGGGGGGAGGGATTCCCACCCCCACAACTAGAGTGAAGTATTACTGAATTAATAATTGATGAATATTAATCAATCGGCATAATCAACATATTGTTTTATATGTCACTAATTAACAACTAAAATAATGATTAATCTGTTTTTAATTAAATTACTTAATTAATATAATTATTGGTTCTTTGTTTTAATGTAATAAGTCAAACGATAATTATTTTTAGAATCACACACATTTTTAGAATCACACACAAAAACTGCACGAAAACATCAATGTAACATATATTTACCCATTAAAGTATATATGCACGTAATTACATATTATTTTATCATTGACTGCACGCATAATGCGCATGTTCAAACAGATAGCCAGGTACGCTTCCTCCTAAGCACACAGTTGTAACGTTGTAACTTAATATACCGTCCCTTTTCTCCAGCTTCTGAAGAACTTTTTTTAAGTTTTCGAGATCGGCAGTGTGCATACACTGGCTGGAAAACAGAGCAGGTGACTTTAATCGGCTAGCGATACGTGCCTGTCCTGTGCTTGGAGGAACCACAGTCTGTGGTGGGGTCTGGACAACTGGAGCAGAGCATTCCCTTGTAGACTGCTGTACTTTACTGGGCTGCTTCCTGGGCACTCGATTGCTATTGACAAACACTCTGAAAGTTTTTGTATAGCTTTTGGGGAAAGGATTGTTATGGAGATCTGGCAAATATATTTTACTATCTTCATTAGGAGTACTAGGCTCTTCCTCTATGAACTCTTCATCCAAGGATGGGAAAATGAGGCGATCTGGAATTTTGGTTAACCTGTCAACATGGACTTCTTGTTTATCCTTATGATTGTATATGTTGATAATTTCAAAATTGACTTTTCTAAGTTGATTTTTGACTCTATAAACCCCTTTATTAAATTTAGAAAACTTTTTCCCTTGTCCAACTTTAGTTGAAGGAGTGTATAACATCACCAGATCTCCTATAACAACACCGTTCTCCTTACACACTTTTTTCCAATACTTTTCTTGTCTTTCTGCAGCTTCAACTAAATTGGCTTTTATTATTTTAAAACACTGTTGTAGACGAATTTCTAAGTCTACGCTGAGCTCCCTCTGATCAGAATATGACCTCAATGGGGGGCTATTTATAAGATCTATTGACAATACTAAGTCCCTTACATAAATTAGATGAGCTGGTGTATCTTTTAAGGTAGAATGCACTGCTGTCCTGTAGGCTAAAAGTGCAAAATGTAAGTATTTATCTCATTCATGGTAAGTATTGTCTGCTAAGTGCTGGAGGGCGTTAATTTTTGTGGCATTAATCCTTTCCACTACCCTGTCCGTCGCTGGATGGTAACTTGGAGTAGAATGTTTCTTAAGGGGGTATTCTAGTTTAGAAATTCGAAAAAATCGATTTTTTCTCTTTTGCATATTTTTATAGTGTAACCCTTTAAGAATATGTCCCTAAGAGGATTTTTCGAAATTTAAATTATTTTCGGAGTTACAGCTCATTTTGTGACGTGCCGACAAAACCATTTCGCAGTAGTAAAACCAATATACGAAGATTTGTCTTCAGAAAGCTTGCTGGAAAGGTGCTTGGGCTCAGAAACTCAGAAAGTCTCTAATAACAAGTCTCTAAATTCGCTCATCTGGACTTTCGCACCAAAGCATATTAATGCTGGTACCCATACAATTCAAATTGCTAATTTCATTGCGGTAATGAAGGATTTTTACCAGTTTTAAAGATTTTATCAGAAATAGGAATAACAACTGTGCCAGAATCTCATGTGTTCGTCAACAAACGTGATCAAGCCCGCATTAGCAGGTTCGAGGTACGAGCTTCTGAGGCTTCCAAGGAAACTAGAACTGCTAGCTTCACTAAACATGACATTTGAAGGTGAAGAAGGTATTTTGTACGGAGCAGGGATAGCTGATAAATAAAAAGTAAGTTTAACATGCCGTTAAACAACTCCGACTGTGTGCGACTAGTCCTCAGACTTTAAACGCGTTTTTCTCGAAACTACTTTTCAAGAAGGGGTGTGCATGATATCTCAAGTTTTATTCAACTGATTCACTTGAAATTTTATACAGAGCTTCTTTATACATTATAGTATCGCACTAGCAAAAGTTTAGTTTTTTTTTTTAATATATTTTTAAAATATTCCGAACGACAAAAAAAAAAGGGAAAAAACAAAACGTATTTTTCAAACCGCTGCCATTTTGTGAAAAAAAATTTTTTTTTCAAAAACGTCTCGTAGTGCGATAACTACATCCTTCCTCTTTAAGGATTATTCATGGTTTTCCATTTCAGGTCACTGGAAGGATTTATATCCTGCACACCAGGACAAGTCATTTTTTCATCAGACCCCACTTCTCCGGCCTGCAGTTTTTTGAAATTTGATTTTTTTCTTATATCATTAATGTTTTGTATCAATAAAAAACTTATAAAAATATGGATAGTAATTTTTTTTTTATTGCGTCTGAAAAAACACCTAAAATTAGGGCTTCTAAACCCCCTTAATATTAAGTTAACTATAAACTTTTTGTTTCAGAAATCAAAGAACTACCCCTGTCAGTTATCAAATGTTCAGGAGTCCCATGGGTACAGATAAATTTCTCTAAAACCAAAGCATTTGTTTCAGTTTGTAAATCCTTCACAGGGTATGCTTCCTCCCACCGGGTAAAATAATCACCAATTAGAATAATATGTTGATTGCCCGACTCAGTAATAGGAAGTGGCCCTACTGCGTCCATCCTAATTTGCTCAAAAGGCCGACTAGTTATTCGAATTCTTTGTAGCGGCGCTTTATGTTTAGCGTTATACCCTCTTCTTTCAAGATATGAGCGGCAAGTTTTGACATAATTAACGATATGGTGTGTCATGTTCCACCAAAAATAGTTTTTCTTAATTCAGTTTAATTCCTCTTGATTCCTGGATGTGCTGTTATTGTCGAGTCATGTCCTAAAGACAAAACTTCACTAATTAGTGTTTTGGGAATTACTAGTCTGTCTGTGATGGTAAATTTGTGACCCTTTACTTTATCATTTACACAAAACAAAATTCCATCCCTCTTTCAAAATTTCATCCCATTTTGTTCAATTTCATTTGTATCTTCTAACTTTGTCAAAATCTCCTGACACTTAGTGTCTTGATTTTGCAAATTCCTAATTCTAGCAGGGGGAAAGTTGTTTGTTGTGAATTCAATGACATTGACGGGTTCTACCTGAACTGTTCGTGACAAAGTATCCGCTGGTATATTCAGTTTTCCAGGAGTGTGAATTGCTGTATAATCATAATTTTGAAGAGCTAGTATCCACCTTGTAATTCTACTGCTATCCTTAAGTTTGAGTGCATAGGAAAGCGACTTCTGATCACAAAAAAGTTTAAAAGATTGCCCATACAAATAGTGACGAAAATTGTTTATTCCCCAAACGACCGCTAAGGTTTCCCTTTCAAAAACACCATACCTAGTTTCGGCATCGTTCAACTGCCTACTTGCATAAGCTACAGGATGTGATTGTCCATCCTGACTCAACACAGCTCCAATAGCATACCCAGAAGCATCTGTATGCAAAAAGAATTCTTTCTTAGTGTCTGGTAAAATGAGGCAAGGATAAAAGATTAATGCTGACTTTAATTGATCGAAAGCGTTACTGGCATTTTCATCCAAACAAAATTCACTGATTTTTTCGTTAATTTAGTCAAATGTATTCCTATGTGGGCGAAATTCTTTATAAATTTACGATAGAAATTACAAAGTCCTAAAAATTACCGAACTTGCTTTTTGTTAGTTGGGAATGAAACATTTTGAATTGCCTCCACATTTCTGCTATCTGGCAAAATCTTACCGTCAGTAACCTGAAACCCAAGGTAAGTAATTTTTTCTTTAACTAATTGGCATTTTCCCGGATTAACTTTTAAATTGTGCTCGCCTAATCTCTTGAATACCATGTCTAGTTTTTCGAGGTGTTCATCGAACGTTTTGGACGCAATTATCAAACCGTCGAGGTAAGTATTAATATTCCACTCCTTTAGCCCAGCTAATGCTATTTCTAATAATCTCTGAAAGGACGACGCTGCATTTTTCAAAGTCTGAGGGAGACGATTCCAGTGAAAAAGGCCAAATTCAGTGGTAAATGCATTCTTAAAACGATCTTTGGGATCTAAATTCATTTGCCAATAACCTGAACACAAGTCCAAAGAAGAAAAATACAACAGCAACTGCTCAATGAAACAAGTAATATCAAAGCTCCAGACCATAATTACAGTGTCTGTCAGCAGCAATCAACTTTAAAATCTAATAAAAAAGGAAACGAAAGGCCTCCGAAGAATGTTATTTCATTCATTCAACACTTCACCTCCAAAGGAGATGTTGAAGATCTACTTAATACAAACAGCGTGGCAGTACAAGACACAGACATAAAAGGTCAGTCAAGTGAAATTTGTGACACTGTAATAAATTTTAAAGAATGGGACATATTGTCTGCAAAGAAATTTGTTAGTGAGTCTGCTTGGGCATTAATTAGCAATCTTTTACAATTGAAAAAGAAAGAATGGGCTTGTAATGCATGCTCTGAAATCCCAACACGGAAAAATATGATTATGTGTGATAAATGTCAAATGTGGTATCATTGGCACTGTCAGGATGTAACAGCAGAACCTAATGAAGAAATATGGAACTGTATCCATTGCAGAAGTATTGTTTGAGGCATTGCAGTGGCTAATCGGGCATGGCGTTCCTATCACCATCGCAGAATTTCATTATTTTCTTTTATTGTGTTGCCTTACTCAAGGAAAGAACAAATCTGAAATATTTTTGATTTACCTCCTTTAGTTTTGGAGTTATGGGGAGTCAAAGTACCCCAGAGGAGTGACGTTGAATTAATTTAGGGCCATTTTTGTCACTTTATTGTCTCGACTGTGGCTGGCTCAGAGGTGCTTCAGAGAATTTTTTCATTTTATCCTATAATATACCTTGTATATTAACATCTCAAATTAAAAATTCATTCGAAAACTGTCAGAGCCCCAAATTAGGGCCCCCTAAAATACCCCCAATTTCATAAAAAATACAGTTTTAAGAATACTTTAAATCTTGGCTCTGACGTGATACAGACAAAATTTTTGCACAGTGCAGTTATATATCTTCATATAAAGTGAATCCAATGTTAAAATTTTTTGAAGGCCCCCAGGGCCCCACGTTACAGGGTCCCAAACATGGTCCTTAGTGCTAATTTATGCAATTTTGAAGCATTGGTACAGCTGAAGCCGACTTCCCACAGGAGAACTATTGACATGGAGATGTAGTTTGATATTATGAAAAAACATTTCTTGAAGGTTTGGGAATGTTTTGGGTATAACCTTGTTATCTAAAAAAAAACTCGCTATCTCGAATTTTTTTTGAGCATCCCTTCGACTTCGAGATATTGAGAATATACTGTACTTATGAAACATGAAGCCTAAGTAAATAAAAAAAAAGTTTTTAAACAGTTTTTTTTATTTTTATTTTACAGAATAAAAATAATTGCCATAAAATTTTGAAAGCATTTTTCTTTTAAAAAAAAACTGGAGGTAAGATAATATGTATAGTATTGCAGACCATTTTCTCAACTTATAATAAAGTACTATTTATTTAATTTATCTCTCCTTTCATTCATGGAATTTATGGGGGGGGGGAAGGAATTGGGACTGAATAAAAGAAAGAGGATCAAGGGCCCCAATTTTCTATTAATTTCGATAGTACGCTTCCTCCTAATTTACTAATTTTGAACTTGCAGGAAGCTAACAAATGGTTATTTTACTTAAGGTAATAGCTCCCCAACCCCCTAGGGGAAAAAAAAAAAAAAAAAAAAAAAAAACTAAGCATCTTATCAAATTTTAAGGAAAATCAGATGCATTTTAAGATGGGGAGAATTGCAATCATGTGCTACTCAAGCAGCATATTTTCAAGGTTTCCACTTTCAAATAATCAAGTGTCTGATTATTTAAAACATTTTTTAATGAACGTTACACATACTAAGTGTTCAATTTACAAAGGCGAATCATATAAAAGAAATAACTTAAAACAAGATTTTTGTGGAAAAGAGGGGGGGGTGATACGTTTTCGCTTCGGCCGACTAAAAATGCCTAAGACAATTTTAAATAGTTTTTAAAAACACTAATTCTTACCTTATTACAGTTATTTTGAATTCATAATTCTAAAAAATGTTTGTGTTTGATTTCGGTTTGTCTGTCTGTCTGTAATCTATCTTGTCATAAATATGCATTGATTACTATGAAATTTCATGTGTCATTTCTATGTATGGAATCATGTAAAATGTTAAAATTGGTGTGTTCTGCATTTATATACTTTTTACTGGAGCACCCAAAAGAATTTGAAAAGAGCAATTGTTTAAAGTGCATTTGAGAGATATTTGTCTATTTTAAAGAAAATAAAATTGATGTATTTCAATAAGGATTACAGAATAATGCTTTCCATCAAAAATAGTGTATACTCAATGCATTTATGGTTCTTTTACAGTAGCGCTCAAAAGAATTTCAATGCATTACAGTCTATGTCAGTTGAGCAAAATTAATCCATTTTAATGATATAAACATTTATACCAGATTCATTTAAAGATTGCAAATAACATTTATTTTATGGAATTACAAAATTACAGTAATATTGATAAACAGCTTTTTAGAGGTAACATAACCAAATTTTGGTACAAGAAAGACTTTTGTTGGAAAGTGGTTTTGTGATCGATGCGTTTGGTTATTATTTACCTTTCTTGTTGCTTTAGCCTAAAAAATGTAAACAAAAAGTGAGTGTACCTGTTTGTTCAATCATACAGTTTCTGTAGTTTGATTGTCTGTTTCTGTAGTAATATTTATATAACTCTGTCATGTCATGAATTATTATATATATATTTTTTTTGATAAATATAATGCCGACATAAAAGTAGGGAATAATACTGTAAGCGGGGGCAGGTTGCCAAGTATATGAAACTCCGCCAAAATGTGAAGATGGGTAAACATGTTTACGACGGCGTCATGTTCTCAAGTAACCCTAATGCGGAGTTGAGGTGCAGTTGGTTGAAGGAAGAAGTTAAATTGTGATTGGTTGGGAATCTTGACTGTTAACTGGGGTTGTATGAAGGAATTTTGTGATTGGTTGTAAGAATTTAACTGCAACCGACAGTTCGAGGTTATTTAAGACGTAGATAATCCTTCCGGAGTTTATTTGCTTTTCGCTGTAGGCTACGTAAGGTGGTTGTTTCGTAGTGGGAATTTTGCGGAATTTGTTTTTTGCATCGAAGGTTTTGGGGCATTTTGTGGGTTGAAATCTTTTGTCTAAATAGCGTAAGTTGGCCTTAATTTTGTAGCTATGCATCCTTTGCTAGTCCATTCAGCATTTTTACTATGTTTGTCATTCTACAAAATGAAGAAAAGGTAATAGAATTTCTAATGGATCTTGAACTAATTCCGAGGCGCAGTAGTGTTTTTTTTTTTGTTTTTTTTTTGTGGCGTTTGTGGAAGTGAAATGCTCTGTTGGTCAAATAAAAGCAGAAAGGTTGGTTTTAGGTTTGTGTCCAAGAATAAAAGGAAAACAAAATGCCCCGTGACCTTGGGTGCATTAACGAACACTTTTTTGAGAAAACACGTATTTCCTTCAGTGATATTTTGGGAATAATTTTTTGTTTTGTCATGAAATTACCTGTGTTATTTACGTTGAATGTGTGGCGAGCTTCTAGAAACGAAAGTACTGTATCACTGAAGATGTTAACCGATTATTTTTGTTTTTGTTGCGAAGTAATTGTATCCCACGAAATGAAGCAGTTAGGTGGTCCTGGTAAAACAGTTTCTGTTGATGAAACATTTTTAACTAAAAGAAAATATTGGAAAGGTAGAATGTACGAGTCTTGTACTGTTATTGTTTTTGGAATTTAATGCAGGGAGGATAAGGAGGGTTTTTTTTTTTTTTTTTAAGTAGATGCCAAAAGTAAACGGAGCTTTGGCCCTACATAAAGTGTTTTGTTCACCCAGAAACTAGTGTTATTTGTTCAGACAGCGCTAAACAATATTCCGGTGTAGAAATACTTTTAAAAAATGCAGAACACAAAGTAACTAACCATTCCAAAGGCGAATTTGTTTAAAAAAAGTATCCTACCAACACTATCAACGATTTAGAGAATGAAAATAAACATTTAAAAAGACAACTTAAAGTACGCAGACCTAACAATAGTTTAATGCAATTTATGGCACTATATTTTTACAGGAGAACGCAGTTGAATAATTTAAAAACAAATGGCGAAAAGATATTTAAATTTCTATGCGATATCAAAAAAGTGTATCCGGGACTGTCAAAAAGTGGTTTAAAAATGAAGAAATTTGTTGTACCTACCGTGAAATCAGAAAATTTAGAGGGAGTATTACCCGAATGTAGCAAAAAAAAAGTTGAATACGATTTAGAGGAATTTGACGAAACAGACTGGGATGAATTTTGATTTTTACGGTTAGGGTTAGGATATCGAGTTTTATATTTATTGAGTTTTGTGTGAGGTTAGTGTAACTTGTGTTGTTTTTTATGAAATGAAACAGGAGTTTCTGGGTATTTTGTTCAGTGTACGAAGGTATAAATGTGTGGTTTTGTAGTAAAATTGAGTAATTTAGAATGCTTTTGTAAAGTTTGAAATGACATTTTTTGAAGCAGTGATTAACCTTATGTATCCTACAGCTACGTTTTTAAATTTCTTTTTTTTTTTCAAAAGTTGTATGGATTTCATTAGTTTCTTAAGAAGGTAAAAGGTAAGTGATTTTTGTTTTTGAAATAGTAGATGTTTATCGGAGGAAAAAATTTGGTGCGAAAAAAGAGTGCCAAGGATTATGTTGGCGACAAAAAAAGTCGCCAAAAATAGACTGCCCCCGCTAACGGTATTATTCCCTAAGAGTATTATATGTTTGATTTCTGTGCTCAAGTGTGCTTTAGCCCACTGCTCGGCAACTTTTAATTTGATAAGCATTAAATGCAAAAGTATGGCAACCTTGACTGTGCTGAAGACACCCTTGGTATGCGAACTTGTACTCTGCAGAAACACACTAAGCAGTGGGTTAAACCACATTTCCACCAATTTTTCAATCAAACTTTAGTAAGTTTCTCTTTCACACCCACCCACCTTCCCATTCATATTTTAAAGAAAACTGTATTGTGCATTTAAAACCGTTAATGTATAATCTATTTTTGCTCGTGTAGCAGAAACTTATATTTGACAGGGTTAAACTTTAGATATGAAAATTATCAACCCTCCTTAGGAAAAATCTAGTCCCATGTTATATTGTTCTGTTTTTGTAATTGCCAGTTGAATTGAAGCTGAAGGTCAGAATCAGCAGTATAAATGTTAGAACTGCTCTTGTAATGCTTCCCTTTTTTTAAAGGAGGAGGAGGAGGGGGGGGGGTAAGGATTTTGAAATGCTGTTTCAGTTTGTTTGTTCTTTTTTTCAGTTTTCCCAAGGACAAGGCTCGGAGAAAATTGTGGATGAAAGTGATTTGCCGTGACAAATGGGCTCCTACAATCCACAGCAGAATATGTTCTAAACATTTTTCTGAGCACATGCTTGATAGGACTTCACTTAAAATTGTTAGACTTCGGTAAAATGCTTGTCCTAGTATCTTTGATGCTTTTCCTTCTTATCTGAAACAAGTAAGAGTATTTTTTTGGGCTATATATACAATACAGTAAAACATATGTAAAAAGTTTTCCAAGTGAATGAAAGGCAAAAACTTTTTTAAGCGGGTAAGCTTCTTAAATGGGAAAACTATTTTCTTTTTTAAACATATAAAATAATTTCAATTTATATATTCAAGAGGTATTTTTGACTAGGGCAATATGCCATTTTTTAAACTGATTTTTAAATGATAAACAATGAAAGTTTAACAGACTACAGAAAAACAATTTACCACATTAAAATACAGTAACAAGCCTCCCGAGAATTAATTCTGCAAATATTTTCCCCTAGCTTAATCCGTGCTGATGAAAATAACAGATTTACCTGCTAGTGTGTGTAAAAAATAATCATAGTTATTAAAATTTTGAATGTTTAGCATACTGCACACATTGTTTTTATTCTATTAAAACTAAGAGTAACTTTTTTTCTTAAAAATACTTATATATGTTATCTTTTATCTCCTAGGATTGTAGCAAACCTAAAAGAAGAACTGTGCGTTTGAATATTTCTACTGATAGAGAGGCTGGTTCATGCTCAACAGTAAAAAGGATGCAGAGACTGTTGCACCTAGTAGTGCAACTGCTGCACCCGATAGTGCCTGACAGTGAGACTGCTGTAGCTTGTTCCACAGCAGAGTATAAGAGAAAAATAGATGAACTTAATGCAATTAAGGTGAAAAACAAAAAAATTAAATTATTACATAAAGAAAACAGAAGATTTCAAAAGAAAGTAACAACCCTGAATAATTTGATTGGTGAGTCGAGGAAAAAAAATCTAATGCACGAAGATGGTCTCCATGTCTTGCAAACTGTATCTGGATTGCATAAAGAATTTTTATCTAGGCAACTGGCAGCTGTAAATGGTAACCTTTTACAAAGAAGTTATTCTCCTGAGCTTTGGAGCATATGCTCTAACTCTGCATTTTTTTCTCCAAGGGCCTATGAATTTGTTCGTAAAACATTCCATTTAGCTCTTCCACATCAGCGTACCCTTTCTGAGTGGCGGACTAACGCTAAGTGAGGCCCGGGGCAGTCTCCGAATTTGGGGCCCCCTATTAAAATAGTATTTTTTAACCGAAAATTAAAGCTAACATTCATAACTGAAAAAGAATCTGGAAAAATCGAAAAATAGTCTGTATATACTGGTTCGTAGTAAATTAGTTCGCGTGAAACTAAAACTCATTCTATTTTGCTGGTACTGGCTGGCCCAAAGCATATAGAAATAATGATAACATAACTCAGTACATTTAAAACTTTTAACTACCTACACTTCGCATATTAAAACATACCTAAACCACTGAACCTTAAACTTAAATTTGTTTTGAAAGGAAATAGTTCATTCTGTTGAAGACACTTTTATTCAACAGAAACATGTTTTTAGAGGAAAAATATTTCGGTACTTTTAGATTCCGTTTAAATCCACCTTGTAATCACAGGGTTATTTTTTTCGACCCCATTTGAGGTAGCAATCCAAAGATTGATAACCATTAGATTAGAAAATTACCAAATAATAATAATAATAATAATAATAGAATACTGATTTAAACATTTATAAAATAAAAAAAAGTCTCGCTCAAGGTAAACTTATTCCAATTTTTGTAAATTGCTTTTTAGTTTCTGGAACTTCTATGTGATTAGTTGGAAGATACAATTTATGTTCTTTACACACATTTTATATAATTGAGTTTTTCTTCAAATTTCAGTATTCTTTAAATTATAAGCACTTCTGATGAAATTAATGGAGAAAAATTTCCATATTTGATTTATTAAATATTATATTTATATTCAAAGAACGAGGGCTTAGGTCTGATTTACACAAAAATGCACCTTTAAAGACGTAGAGAAACTATATATAATCAATATTTCTTACAATTAAAGAATTACATGCATATTGAAAGAAGTTGTTTTTAAATAAATATAAAACTGTAAAGCATAAAATCTAAAATAAAGAATCTAAATATGTCGAATTGTTTTTGAATACAGAGATATGCTTATTTAAGCCAAAAAGACACCTAAGTTTACAGATTTTGCAGTATTTAAGTAATAATTGATGTTTACAATGACATTCCAAAAGCCTTATTTGTATCTCGAAATTCTACTAAGACATTGCATAAGCGAATATATTAGTTTACATATAAAAGGTTGTTATAAATAAATATGAAACATAAAATACCGTACAGATTTAGAAAACTATTGATTTGAAAGGGGGGGGGGAAATGTAATTTCCAGCCGGTTTCCTCTATAAACAGTTAATATCAAGAGTAAAAAATATTTAGAAAAATGTATTTTGTTTAAAAGACATAGAGGACAAAACGCAATGAAGAATTGGCTGGTGCACAAGACATTAAAAATTGTTACTAGTGAATTTTGATTCATTTAAATTACAATACAATACTAACAAATTTATTAGACAATTATTAATATACTATCTATGGATTGTATAAATATTTCTGTAAAATTAAAGCTAAAAATTATCGAAGGCAGAAATGAGCAAAGAAATATGATCAAATTTAACTAAGTGAATTTTTTTTTTTAAATAAAATATAGTGTATTATACAGAAATTGCAACCGAACTGTCAAAATGACTGAAAATAGACACTTTGCCTATGTTTGACAGCCATTATTGGCATACTTTCGTAGCTATGCAAGAGTTGCTATTTATCATGTATGTATACATTTTATAGTAAATAAACATCATTTCTCAAAGATTTTTTTAACATCATCTGACAAATAAAGTATTCACCTTAAAAAAATATACTTAAGCGATTGAAAGGGCATTAATTAAAATATTTAATTAAAAACTAAAACAAATATTTGGAGTATATTAATTTAAATCAGAAAATTATTTATGGAAATTTAAAAAAAAATAAAATAATCAAAACTGTACTCATAAAGATAAATCATATTTGCGTGCTTTCGCTTTGCTAAATTTGTCTATAACATCATCAAAGTCAACAGTCGCAGCTACTTTCTTTCTATGGACAAAATAGACAAATTTGATAATCTTTATTCCCTCATTGTCGATCTTAGATAATTTTTAATTAGTTTAAGTTTCGAAAAACTTCTTTTGTACGAGGACACAGATATACACGATAGTTAAAAAAATACTGCAAAATTGAAAATAAATTGAAAATTGAATTTACAAAAATTAAAATCACACCCGCACAAAAATGTCAGACATACTGAAAAAAAAAATATGGATGCTCTATGAATAAAACAATTTTTTAACAGCATTTTGCGTTGTTACTGTTTTTAAAATATGATTTCCTCTGGGGGAAAAATAGTACGAAGTTGCTGATATTGAGCTGAACTTTTACTATGCAGTGGAATATGAAAAGTTATTTGACATCGGAAGGGTTATCGCTTTATCAGAACAAAGATGAGATTGGCTACGATGAAATATTTGCATGCAATACCTGGCTCAGATTCTTTTACTTGGTCTACGCCAAAGATGACGCAGAAATAATTACTGTACAAGATTTATTTTTGGTCGAATTGAATTGATTTTCAGTTACTCCATTTACCATTACTAATGTAAAAAGTATCAAAACAGCTCACAATCAACTATACAATAGACTCTATAAAAAAAAGTACGTAAATAACCTGATATATTATATTTATTATATGTTACTTTTTGTTTGAAATGATGTTTGCCGATTTTGTTGTAAAATGATACACAAGTCAGAAATAAATTATGTAGATTTGTGACAACTTGTTTTAATTGCGATATTATTTACTTTTTGTTTATTTTAAATGAAGTATAAGATGTGGTATGTGTAGTGTAGAGTTACATTTACATAATATTTTTTCCGCTCAGGTTGGTTCTGAATGGAGAAAGTTATGAGATTATTTACGAATTATTTGGAGTTTTCCTGTAAATTATGCTATATGCATGAATTTTAGTACTCATAAAGATAATACTCAGGAATAGTCATAGTGTAGCTCTCAGAGGAAAAAAGAACTATTTGTGATACATGCAGGGTAAGTTTAATTTTCTGTAGTATTTCTACAGTCGATTAAACTTCTAAAAGTAACGACGAAATGCTCCATGCGTGTGAGTGGAATGTCCCAAATAGAGAGGTACTTTTTGGGATTTTTCTTGGAAACGGTTGTACCTTCAAAAACTACTTTTTCATTATGAAAATACTAGGTTGATGCTACATCTCCATGCTAATAGTTCTCATGTAGGAAATTGACGCCAGCTGTACGAGTCCTTCGAAATTGTATAAATTAGCTTTAACGACCATGTTTGGGGCTCCGTACGAAGAGTCCCTGGGGGCCTACAAAAATTTTCAACACTGGATTCACTTTATATGAAGATTTATAACTGCACTGTGCAAAATTTTTTTCTATATCACGTCAGAACCAACATTTAAAGTATTCTTAAAACTGTATTTTTCATGAAATTGGAGGTATTTGGGGGCTCTGACTGTCTTCGAATAAATTTTCAATACGAGTTGTTAATATTCAAGGTATATTACCAGATAAAAAGAAAATATTCTCCGAAGCACCTCAGAGCCAGTAACAGGCGAGACAATAACGTGGCAAAAATGACCAAAATTATTTCTACATCGCTCCTGTGGGGACTTTGACACCCCCCCCCAATAACTCCAAAACTAAGAGAGGTAATTTAAAAATATTTCAGATTTTTCTTTTCTTCTGTAAAGCAACACAAGAGAAAAAAAATCATGAAATTCTGAGATAGTGATGGAAACTTTTTCTTTTTTACCCGATTTGCTCTTGCAATGCGTCTTAAATGGATTATCAATCAAGCATCTTGTGAGAAACAGTGATGATAATAATAATAATAACTACTTTGGGGGAAACATACTGAAGCAATTTCCAAGTTGGACACCTCGAACAATTTCCTTGTCCTCAGCCTAAGTGATCCCCCCCCCCCAAATAAAAGAATAAAAGTGAACATATTTTACAAAGAAAATAGCTATACCGATTGGATGTAGATGACAGATAAATAAGTGCAACATCAAACAGCATATCAGCAAAATCAAACTGCATTCCCCGATTTTGTTATCATCAGTTTTCTGAATCGCCTCCCACTGCGAATTCCCGTTAAAAAAAAAAAAAAAAAGGGGGGGGGGAAGTAGTTATATTGATTTTGAGACCCCAGGATTGGTGACCCCGGGCGTTCACCCCACCACGCCTCCCTATTTCTATGACACGTTCTCGAGGGGTGTCTTATGAACTGTTTTTGCTACTAAGTTACTAAAGTAGCATTATTTGTCTATAAAAGATGTTCCGTAAAAAAAGAATGTACTGCATCCACACATTCGTGATCTGTGGCACGAACATAACGAATCAAAGATGCTCAGTTTGATTCGGGACGAGAAAGGCTTTAATACGGAACTCCATTATAATAAGCTAGTAAAGCTTGTGTCCACAGTCCAAAACCTTATTCACATACCTCAAAATTAGACGTGGTAGCTGCTACAGGGCAACAGCTAATTTAAGGACCCCAATCATGTAATGGCACCAGTGGCGGATTATTGGAAGTTTGTCGGGGGGGGGGGGGGGGGGGTTAGTTAGAAGATTGACATATACATCCATTTTATGGAAGTAAAATAGGATCTTTTACATTAATTTCTTTTTTCATGAGGGGGGAGGCGGTCGCCCCCTCCGCCCCCCCCCCTTTAATCTGACCTTGAATGGCACACTTGTCTATTGTAGAAAGGTGTTAAGTGTTTCTAGGAAATTCTTGCTTATCTTGGAGAATTCCCTAAAACGGTTGCATCGGTCATCGATTTTAAGTATCGTGGAAATAATTTTGCCATGGAATGAAAAGAATTGTGCAAGACTTTTGCAGCTTCTCAATGGTTGGTTGGTTAGTTGTGTTTAATGGCACAAGGTCCAGAAAGGACATACTGCGCCAGACTATTTATGTAGATAGTAAAAACGATTTTTCCGGAGGATGTTGCTTAAAACAAGAAAAGCTAAAAACTATGAAGTCTAAAAAGGATAAAATCAAATTGTAGAAAGGTAATTGTAGATGTCCTAAAAGCTCTGGAGCACATGCGTAGTGCAGTATGATGCACAGTGTCTAGTTTTTTTTGCACTGATTGACAGGCCGATCGATAGCCACAGCAAGCGTAGTCCATTTTGGAACGGATGATGGCTCGGTAGATCTGCATGAGAGCATCCCGCTCGGCCCCCCAAGAGGTATTGGTTAAAACCTTTAAAATGTTAAGTTTTTTCTCACATTTTCTACAAATGTCAGAAATATGATTAGCAAACATAAGTTTTTTGTCCAAAGTTAAGCCTAAAAATTTAAGAGTCTTTGATAATGATTTTAGTGTGATTGAGGTAAAGTTCTGGGTCCGGGTGGATCCCACGCTTCTGGCAGAAGTGAGTGCAAATTGTTTTTTCTACAGAAATATTATATCCGTTGGTATTGCACCATTTTTGGATGCGATTTATAGTGGTCTGAAGCTGCTGTTTTATGTAACGCATGTCTTGCCCCTGACAGGAAATCTGTAGATCATCGCTTGGAGGGAGGTATATACTGCAGACAGTTGTGAGTTGTTTTAATTGGATACGAGTGACGACTGCTTGGAGATTTGTGTTAAGATTGACTATAGTGTGAGGATAGCTATTGTTGATTAATAGGGCCGCTCCGTCTGTGGCCCTATCATTGACCTCATTGTCCTTGCGAAGGACAGTGTAATTACGGATTTTAGTAGGTCTATTGGATTGAGAAAAGTTTCCTAAGGGCGAGGCAAGCGGGGTTATGATCATAAATCAGTATTTTGAGGTCGTCGTTTTTATTAAGGAAACCGTGGCAGTTCCAGGATAGCAGCAGAGCCTTTATCATGTTGTGTTGGGGATGATGCTCATCTTGCTCGGAGTCCCCGTAGGCTTGAGAGGAGTGCTAGGGATGTCGTCATCATCCATGGGAAGGTCTGACATTTCAGAGTCAGAAGGGTCCAAATGTAGGATAGTGTCATCCATAGGGCGTTGTGGAGGAACATGTTTGATTTTGGGTTTGTTATATTTAGTTCTGTAGACAGAAGACTTTTTTATTTGTGGTCTGGTTGAGTTAACATTTTGAGAATTTTTCTTCAATGTATTTTTTTGTGAAGCTGTGGAGGATTTATTTTGATTAGAAGTTGATTGTTTAGATATTTGTGCTGTTGCAGAAGGAAAGGAGACAGGTATTGATTTTGGTGGTTCGGTTTGGGTTGCTATTGTTTTGGTTGATTTTGTTGCAGCTGCATAAGATAAACCAGGTTTTGGTATCCGGCTTTCTATTAACTTACGGGCTTCGGGATATGAGATACTTTGAGAGGCACGTAGGGACTGGATTTCTTTTTCAAACGCCCATTTCGGGCAAGATCTGGAATATGAAGGATGTTCCTCTTTACAATTTACACATTTTGGAGCTGCAGAGCAGGACTCACTGTCGTGTTCAGAAGCACTACAACGCGCACAGGCAGGTGACCCACGACAGGAGGTTTTAGTATGGCCGAACTTTTGGCACTGGAAGCAACGGATGGGATTTGGTATATATGGTCTGACGGGACATAATAGATAGCCAGCTTTAATATGGGTTGGAATAGTGGGTGACTGAAAAGTTAAGACAATATGTTTAGTGTTGATTACTTGATTATTGCGTCGAATAGTGATTCGAAGCACAGAGCATACTTTGTCATCTCTCGGGTTTTCTAATATTTCAGCTTCAGAGCAATGCAAAAAATCGGGTTCTGATATGACTCCGCGCGAGATGTTGAGGGATGTGTGGGGTGTCACTGTAACAGTTCTTACGCCAAAGTTTGTAATCTTCATGATTTTGGAAGCTTGTCTATTGCTTGATACTTCCACTAACAGGTCTCCAGATCTTAATTTTTTTACTTTTTTGACCTCTCCGACATAGTCAGTGCTGCATTTGTGTATTAAAAATGGCAATGTTTTGTTAAAGTTACCTTCAGCATAGTGTATGATGAAGAATCGAGCGCTCATGTTTGTTAATTGTGTTTCAATATTTTCATTGGTAGTGTACAGTGGTGCGTTGACGATAGACAAAGAATTTCGCAAAGCCATGATGGATGAATTGAGATTCGAACCCGACCGCACCACCCACCACGGAGCCCAACGAGGGGATGTGCATTTGCACACCAGTGCTAGCCGGGTCAATATGCGCACATTACATCCCTTAGGCAGCATCCACCCTTAACGACGTGCCCAGTAGATGTCCGATTGCTTGATCCCTAGCAGTTGATCGAAATCAGTACCACCAGCCGATTGATACACAGGGGAACGCTGTGTACCTCCCGTTTACCCGAAGCCGAGGCCATAGCAATGTGTTGGAGAAAGTACCCCTCAATTACCAGGTTCCCCATTTCCGGGGACACGGGTCTCCACGCACGGCCAACACGTGGGTAGTTTTCCGCCAGTAGAAGCTGGCGGCACAGGGCGACCGCAGCTTCTAAAGGGGGCCCTCACCTCCACAGAGGAAACTACACTGAGGGGGAAAAGGAAGGAGATAGCTAAGAGAAGAGGAGGGTAGAACAAAGATAAGTGAAAGGTCGCTGGGGCCCCGGGATTGCTACACCCGTAAAAACCTAAAGTAGGTTTTCCCCTGAGAGGTGTAGCTTCTCAATACTTTGATTATAAAAAAGGTCTTCCTATGTAAAAAACAATTTACATACAGGTCGTGACTAAGACAGTAGGAGGACCTTACCTAAGCACTGTTCAGGGGCCCCTATACATTCATACCATATATATGTATAGTTGCTAGAATTTTTCAGATTAGAACTTAAGCTCTCTTAATAATCCCTGGGCCTATGGAAAAAAAAAACTTAGGGGAGAGGGGGGGGGGCAACTTTCACACTTGTAACAATTTCATTTCTGATTTTGCTTTCTAGTGCAGTTTTGTTTACATCCTAGACAATGCACTAAAACTCTAGGGGGGGGAAGTCAAGCGACCTACCTTGACCCCCCATTTTATGGATGCCTTTGTAGGGGCCCCTAAGTCGAGGCTCCCTATACAGTCATACCTAGCTGACACATTTATGTATAGTAAATAGAAGTTTTCAGACTAGAACTTCAAATCTCTTAATAATTCTGGGCCCCAGGATTATTTTGCTTCGTCTCTTGAGATTTTGGTATAATCTTGAACAATAACATTTTTCTAAAGCCACCCAGGTGGTGTAGCTACTAAAGAACCATTCTATCACACCTTGGGTCTGGATTCGAAATCTCACTTGGGC
Source organism: Cheiracanthium punctorium (assembly GCA_038373885.1). Classification (NCBI taxonomy): domain Eukaryota; kingdom Metazoa; phylum Arthropoda; class Arachnida; order Araneae; family Cheiracanthiidae; genus Cheiracanthium; species Cheiracanthium punctorium. The sequence continues at coordinate 108,475 of JAWZYV010012229.1, read as the reverse complement.
ATGGATGTTAAGGTGTCCATCCCTTCATACGGGGCAATGCAGTCCGCCCACTGGGTTGACCCTATGATGAAATGGACAGTAATTCGGGCCTTTGTAGTGGCGAATGCTTGATGAGCAAGTACCCACACATTATAGGAGGGGAGAAAGAAAGTTTTTATTAAAAAAAAGTGAAACTGGAATTTAAAAATTTCTAACGATTTCGGGGGGCCCTTTATTATTCGGGGCCCGGGGCGGACCGCCCCCTGTTAGTCCGCTACTGGTCTTTACAGATGTAAAAAAGAAAAATATAAAATATGATAAAAAAAAATTCAACTTTGAAGATATAGTAAGGTAATTATACAAACCTAGATCACTGTTCAACGGACCGGGGCCGTCGTTATTAGCAACCGGGCCTGCTTCTTCGTTGCCACCGGAAGAAATGAGTTAAACATTGAGGCCTAATATTTACATTTGCGCTGTTCGATTGTATGCGATTTGGGATTATAAACGTTAATTTATTTTATAATTAAAAAACAATTTTGTTATAGTTTTGTCATAATGATTTAATGACAAGGTGTTTTAGATGTAGGTAATAATTTTTTGAAGATTGCGCTTTTTTTTATGGAAATAAATCAACGAATTCAATCATAGAATTCGAACTTTAAGTTCTGAATGTAAAGGTAAGTGTACACTTGTATTTAGAAATTCTACAAATTTATAGGATATAAAGCATTTTTTGTGAATTAATATTCATGTGTTATTTATAAATCATTTTAATCTGAAATCGTTTAACTTGGGTAAATTATTATTCTAGTAAATAAGCGTGTGTTGTAATACTAGTTAGACATTCTTATCTGTTTAAATCTTTCAGTTGAAAATGTCCTTTATCATTTATTATAAATGCAACTAAATGTGTGATATTGGTTTCAGTGCAGAAGTACTGTAAAATATGTTACAGTAGAAAGTCTTTATAATGCAAACCACGAAATGCAAGGTTTTACATTATATAGAATTTTGCGTTATATGGATCATTCACTTATATCATTAAACTTCCCCAGTAAACATATTAAAATATAGCTAGAACACATAAATATAATGCTTAAAACTTTTTTTAAATACAAATACTACTTTAAAAAACAAAAAAATGGAATTTATTTATTTACAGAAAAACTAAATAAATTGAAATTACCAAAAGCATTAAAGTTTATTTGTTAAACAATATATTAATTTTGATTTGTTTTAGAATTTGCAATCTCTCAACAAATAACTTTTCTTGCAGCCTTTGAACAGGTAATAATTTTACTTTGGTTACGCAGTCTTGTGTTTCTAGGAATTTAAAATATTGATCTCTTATAGAAATTTCTTCAGATTCTGAAAGTTTTTCAATTTTCTCTCCAGCATTTGATTCTGTTTCAGAATTGTTTTCCTCTTGTTTTGAAACAGAGGAAATTATTTCAGCATTGGTCAAATGATTAACAATTTGTGGCTTATCCTCCATTACCAAATATTCAAAATGTTTTCTTCATGCAGGTTTGCAAACTGAGTACTTTCCATTTTGTGCATAATGCATTAGTTCAGCAGTTTTCATTTTAACTAAAGATGGCTTAAATCCAGTTCCAAAATTCAGTTTTAAAATAGTGTTACATTGAGAAAACTCCCCTACTTCTCATAGACTTTTTAAAAGTATTTTACTGTCAATATTGAGACATAAGCATATCGTCGGGCAGGGGGCGGGGGCGTGTGCCAACCCCCCCAACTTTGTTTAGAAAACCATTCATTATAAAACCTTTCTTCTTCCCAAAGAGAAATATAACTAAATAAATGTCTGTTTCGGAAGTCAATGGTAGAGGAGGGAGAAAGAGAGTGGTTCGGTAGTGGAGGGAAAAAGGGAGAGGTTCGTGGTTTTATTAAAGTAAACATTCCTTCCTCTTCGACCCGGCCGGCCAGCTGTTATGCTGATGATGCATAATGCATGCATGGGAGAATAATTGTTTATTTTAAGCTTGGCATGTTGTGGGATTTATCTAATGTCTCAAAATTAATTCCCTAGGAAAGCAATTAAAAAAAAAAAAAAGCAGATTGTAGAAATTTCTTAATTATGATTTTCTCTGTTTACATCGGCAGTGTTAATGCGGTTTATGGAGAATTGCGGTTTATAGAATTGCGGTATATCGATCTTCTACTGTATTAATTTTTGCACATGTTTATGTAGAAACTTAAATTGAAGTTAATATTTTGTATAAGCGTTTATCATACTCAAATTCAAAGTTCCATTTAGATAATGGCTATAATAAAAAGTAATTAATTCAGAGATCGTTTGTTTTTAGTTTACTACAGTGTTTAGCGCAACTTGTGAAAAGGGATCTTGAAATTTTTCAAGTCCTAGAGCTGTTAGTTTATCTTAATTTGTATTCAAAGTCCGTGGAGCAGGGTTTTTTTTTTTTTTTTTTTTTTTAAACTATAACCCTAATATACAGCAATGCAGGGACGAAAACATTTGTTTTCAATCGCCAGTTAATAATAACTTAAAAAAAAGGTGTTGGAATATTAGTGGTATTTCCTAGTATGGTTTTCTAAAATTTATATTTTTTTCTTTGGAGAAGAAAAAGTATATGGAACTAACACTGAAAATTATAAATCATTTTCATTTCGAATGGTAAAATTTTCGATAAATAAACTCATTTGAACAAGCCAAAATAAAAACAGTTAACAAACGTGTTTTATCATACACTGTTACAATATTCTTAATCCTTTTGATATATTATCTCCCCTGTAAGTTTGTACTACTATTTATGGAACACACTTTATTTTGTAATTCATTCTAAATGTTTCTCGTTAAATTAATTTACATTATTTTTCATGTAAATACCAAGGACTTGCAGTGCACAGGTTCTACTTATAATTATAGCAAAAATTCTTCTGATACCTACGCCTTACTAAAGATTAAAAATTAAATAGTATATCAGTACTTAAATTTTGTATACGTGAATTGTAAATATCAAATATTTTAAATTCTATTTCAGCTCCTCGTCATATATTTTGTTAATATATTAACCGAACAATATTTAATAAATGAAAATTTAATAACTACTAGTTAAATTTATTTTAAAAGTAATAATGGTTGTAACTGCTTTGAAAATGTGAAACTTAAACATTCAGTATAAAGAAATGCATAAAAATGTCTGTATCATTTGTGTATTCGTTTACTTTAATGTATACTAGAGCACTACTTTGTTTTTCCTTCAAATTACATGCATCTATTTACTTTAATGTCCGCGTGTATCATAGTAAAGAAACTGTTAATGAGTTCGTACTTGAATTAGTAACACAATCACTACTTAAAACTATATTTAATAACGTTTCAAAGCATCGGAAAGCTTAAAAATTGCTTGATGTATACGAGAAGACGCGAGCATCCGTAGGCCTCTTTGGATAACTCATCGAAATATACGCGCAGGCCCGTTACTAATAGCGAAGGCACCGAACGGACTCAGAATTGCTTTCCCCCCCCCCTTTTTTTTTTTTTTCGTTATTCGTTCGCAGAAAGGATGGATCATATCAAATTTTGAACCTACGGCAGGAAGTTAAATTTGTTTCTGTTTTCTATAATGGAGGGGTAAAGAAAAGTTAATTATTGTCATCTAAATTTCTTCGGAATTATTTTGTAAATGGCAGCGGTTTATTGAAAAGTTGCCTAACTCAAATTTCATACAGGAAATAGATGAATGGAAATTACCGGCGACAGTCTGGACTTAATTATATGTATGCGCATAATGTATATTAGAGTATATGTGCATGAAGGTGGGTTACAGATTTGGGTCAGACTGAATAGTTCTTTTTTTTTTCCTCCCGAGCTTTTTTTCTTGGTTCGAAATAAAAAGACCAGCAGAAAATCTCGACGTTTTTTATAACAGTTTTCGGAATTGCGGTCTAGTCTCTTAGAACTTTCTTGTCTTTCAGTCCAGAAATTGCTGCTGTAAGAAAAAACTTGGGTTTTCTCACGTTAGAGTAGAAGTTTGACTACCGTCTGAATTACAGGTGAGTGGATCAATATTTTTATTAAAAATGGTAAGTTCTGCAGGAATCGCTTTATGATAATCACATTCGCATGTTTAGTATAGTTAATTGTGACAAAAACTTTGTTGTTGTTTTGTTTAGGCGAAACACACTAGGGCTGTTTGTCAAAGAGAGGAATGCTTTGGGCAGAAGACTGGGGGACAAAATATTAACAAGTTAATGATTCTGTAAACATTTACATTATGACATAACATTCTGATTCTTTAATAGTAGTATAGTATTGGGCGGCTTTAGCTCATGAGCAGCTTGAACTCAGTGACGTCATAGTGATTTTCCCGCCCTTTCTCCTGATTGGTCCGATTTAAAAAATGGAGCTCTCTGATTGGTCATGTTTACTGGAGCGGAACAAGATCCTCCCCCGAGTTTGAGCGGCCCATCCAACTGTTGAAAAGTGTAAAGTGTTCTGCTCCGCTGCACCGGGTGTTTTCGACTCTGGTCGGCTTTAACTCGGGGGTGGTTTTGACTCTGGTCGACTTTAACTCAGGGGTGGTTTTGACTCAAGTGTTTGTTCGCACGTGCCGGTGGGGATTCTCTGGCTCGGATCCTGCTGACCGGCGAGGGAGGATTGGTACATTGATTTACGCTATTCCTTCCCCCCTTTCCGCACATATTTATTATCGTTGCTAGTATTAATTTTCTTAGTATCATTATCGACACCACTCTGGAACGAGTCTAAACATGTGCGAGTATTCGACATCTAAAACCGGTTCTGGACAAGGTGAGCTGTCGCACAATGCGGATGTCTTAGTGAGAACAGATTTTATTTTTAAAAATATATTTACTTATCTTTTAAATGAAAAGGCTCCCAATGCCTTTAGTGCTGCGAATTTGAAAGAACGGGAAGTATTGCAGCGTGTGAAAGAGACTGTCGATGCTTTTCAGTTTGATTATACTAATGCTATTAAGAAATTATGCGTAGAACTAGGCGAAATTAGTTTGGAAGAAATAGACTCAGTTTTGCGAGGAGTTTTGAACGAATTATTCAGCGACGGAATAACGCGGTCTCGGATAATAGGATTTTTTGTGTTTGTTGGAGAATTTACTAAAACGTGTCTTTCCAAAAATTGTTCGAAGTCTATTGTGAACGCGACATATCAGTGTTTCTGCAATTTGGTGAAAGAGAAGCTAGAAAAGTGGATTTATGATCACGGCGGATGGGAAGGATTTCACGATAATGATATAAATAAGCAAAAAATTCTTACAGACGACTCCACTAGAAATCAAAAATTTTCAATTACCGAATGGCTATGCAGTCTGAAAGCCCATCTATTCACACAAAATTAGTGAAATAAATAAATAAATAAAAGCTACTGGCAGAATTAATTTTCTCTCTCTCACTCTCGGTATATATCAATATATACATGCAAATCCTATCGATTTAATAGATTTTAATATTTTATAATTACATATGTTTTAATCATTAACAGTATGATTTCTGCACCGCGTTTACGTTTTCACAAAATAATCTTTAAAATTACGTCTGCAATATGTTCCTTTCGGTTATGATGAGTCATTATGGGTTTATCGGCACCTCGTAGAAGGTGAGCGATACACCGCCCGCTTATCATCTGCTGTTTCTACCGTTAACACCAGATGGTGAGCGGAGCATTATAGCGTATGTTCGTATTACAAAATAACCTGCGGCATATTGCGGCCGACCAGGTTCATGCCTTTTTTAACCTTCTTTTCGAATCGCAAAGATTACGCTTGCAATATGCTGTTTCCTATGATGCTGCGATGAGTCACCATATGTTCATATCCTCTTTACAACAGCTGGAGAATATAGTTTGAAACAGCCGTGTTCGAATACTATATGTCATACCTTTAAAAGAGTCGACATATAAATACCCCGCATAATAACAGCGGTAGAGATATCTTCTAGCGTCCAAGCAGCTACCAGTCCTATCTTTGAGGATCATCCTTTTTCGACAACGGCCCTTCCAGTCTTACCTCCCGTGTCTAGTGGAAAAATGGAGTCCAAGAAAGTGAAAAATTCTAATACTGCAGAAGCTGGTGAGTTTAAACTGAAATATTTTTTCCTTTTAATTTTATGTTTTATAGGTTAAAAAAAAAAATATGTGATTGAAATTTTTTAAAAAATTCTTTCTTCTTTTTGGGATTTTTATTTAGAAAGACCGCTGACAAACAGGAAGAGAAATGTCCAAGAAGTGTTACTATCTGATGAAGAACCCGAAGAGGGAGGAACTACAGAGGAGTGTTTTTTAACTCAAGGACCCTCCAAAGGCGCCGACTTTACAAAATTTCTGTGGGTGCCCTAAAAGTCAGTGGGGGGGGGGGGGGTAACAAAATGTTGAAAGTCGCACAAGGTGGTTTGTAATTTTTGATAAGGGATCGCTAAGTTTGGTGCCAAAACGTGACAATTTATTTTAAAGGGGGAGTACAGTTGGAATGTACTTGGCTAAGAGCTGGATTCTCCGCTCGTCGCTAATTTTTCGCAGTCGTTAACTCTGCCCCGCCTTGAAGTGGAGTTTTAGGGAGGAGCGTCAAGGGGTTCATGTGATTGGCTAAAAGACGTCACGATGGCCTCCGGAATCGTTAGCGCAGTCGGTAACCAAACAACTGGTTCTGCCCAGTCGGCAGCTAACCACCGACGATTTCGGAAACCACCGGCGGAGAATTCTACCCTAAGATTGTAAAATAGTTTTAGTAGGTGATTTTAAGATAGATTTCGATTCCGAAGATGGGTTTTTATGGAACAAAGAAGAAAAATACGGCACACTCATGAATAACGATACACTTTCCAACCTTATGGAATCTTTTCCAACTACCCTTCAATCTTTTCCTATAATTATTTGCTTCCTTGCTCGTAACAACTCAATCATTTGACTTTTCGTGCACATTTTTACCAGTGGGAAATGGGTAATACAAATAGTCATTTTAGCTCCACATAAAATATCCAATATCTGAGGGTATAGATCGAAGAAACGATATCTGTCTCACGGTTTTCGTACACAAATTAAAATAAACTAACTGCACCAAGGATTCGAAAAAATTCAGGATAATTCTTTACAAGCTGCACTACACACTGCAATAAATGCGAAAACTTTCATGAAACTTTCAGAAAAAAATCTTAAATGTGGAACTGCACAGCAAAATATTTCTAAGAGTGGCCATTCTGCAAAAAATTTTCGTTTATTCGGGTGTCTAGTAGAGCTTGTGAACCTACATCCTAAAAATTGTGAAGTGCTTGAGATAATTAGTTTTCTTTTTTGTATTTATATACCAAAATTGCGTGTTTTTTCCGAGCGCTGAAGGTGACATTCAAAGTTTAATTTAAATGAATAGTGTGAATTTTGGCATCCGATTATCTGTACTACGGTGAAGCAACGCTGGGCATAGAATGAAAATCTCCACCGTTTTGTGTCTTAGTAACGATAACAGCAAAGCTGTTAAAATCAAGATTCTTTTTAAAGTAATGAAGTATTTCTGATGAAATACCCTTCTTTTAGAAAAATCTGCTTGTGCTGGAGTCACCTTAAATTTGTTTGCCTTACGCAAATTCTCTGTCAAAATTCGAGAATTCCTGGGAGCACACCCCTTTTGCCCTTGTAATAAATCAGACCCGAAAGAGGTGTATTACACTATTTCACTTTTTTTTTTTTTTTTACTTTTAGCTATAGAATTTTGATTGGTTTTAACTAATGATTATAAATTTCAAAGCAAAAGAAAAGTGTATTTGGGGGGGGGGGGGGAAACATGCAACAATAATATCACAATCGGTCAAATTTCTTGTCATGCAAATGGAAATTTTGTATAAAAAGTGATTCAGTTTTCGAATGTAACAATTCACGATCAATGTTATTCTTGTTTAATCTATCTCATCCCTGTGTGAAATCCCCAGTTTTCAAAAAATGTTATTCATAGTATTGTTTCTCAGCTCATTCATTTCCTGTATTTTTTTTTTTACATTTTTGTACCCCTGTAAACAGCTGCAGCTAAGCCTTGACTATTTTCTTTTCTTTTTTTCCCCAACAAATTAAAAAAAATTACAAACATTATACCTTTAAAATTAAACTAGATAATTTCCTCAGAATGAATTAATGCAACGTTTTCTATGTTGAAATGTGTGTAGGACCACATAAAAAAGATTGGTAACTATTTAAATGCAAACAGAAAAATAAAGCAGAACAAAAAAAGTTGTTTATCTTTTTTTGTTAATAATTATTCAAAAAGTATTTTTAATTGTAGGCCATATAACATCCAGGCATGATTTTGAGCATCCTCCTGAAGTAGAGCTATTTTACCCTCTACCCTTATGTGTTCAAATTTGCAAAATTACGAGAGACATACATTTCAGTAATGTGCGTTCATGCGCCCATGATTTCAGTATAATTTTACAAAAACAGCATTGGGCTAGATCAAAGCAAATAGTACCTAATTCCGCTTTGTTAAACAAGAACGAAAATTGAACAAAATATTCGCAGAAAATGAAACAGAAGGCATCTCGAAATGTTAGTGTGGACGACAGTCTGTTCCATCCTTTTCAATAAAAAACTGAGCACTAAAAATCATTCAAAAATAAGAAAAGGAAATTGAGACTTTAGAAGAAAGTGACAAACCTTTATACCTTAGAAGCCTCGCCTCAGTCTCATTCAATTAACACCAAAGCGCCGACACTTTTTGATGAATGGGCATCTTTTTTTGTTCCAGAGACATACAAAGTGTTGTATATTAGGTGCTTGTAAACAGACAGATCTTGATGTTCTCTATTTACAATAAAAACAATTAAACCTACTCACTTCGGAATCCTGAAGTAATATTATTAGAACTATCTCAAAACATTTCCATAATGGGAATGTCTTTCACCTAACTCCTGTGTTATCTTTCCCGCGTGAACTTCTGATTGTAGCCAGCGGCTTTGTCTCAAATTCTCCGTTTTCCGGTACTCTTGGGCTAACATAGTAACATAGTATCATTGTATTCATGCATTTTTCCATGGAAAATGAGGATTCTGGGATGAGGTCTGTTTGTGTGGGTCAGAAAGGGGGGGGGGGCACAGTGGGCAAAGGCATTGCCTGTGGGGCTGTAGGGAGTCGCATTGTGAAAAAGCTTTGAATTTTAGAAAGACATTGTTTCCGTGGGCGCCAGATAGGAAGGCAAGTGGCAGTGGGGGATTGAGATTTGAGCCCGCCTAGTATAGTAAACATTTTTACAGCATACTGAACTTCTAAGTATTATTTTCGTGCTAAAATTTCTGAAAGTTAAGATGACCCCCATACACCTCTAAATTAGTACTCTTATGAGAAACTATTATAATAATTATTATTATTTTAAGTAGACAAAAATATTACCTGTTTGGATTCCTTTTTTTTTTTTTCCATGCACTTTTTAAAATTTTAGAGTATGTGCTAAGTTACTACTTATTGGAATTTTATTATAATTACTCCAGTTCCGAGGCACATAAGGGTGTATGCCGAAGAAACAAAATCTGCATAACGTTCTTAATACACAAATTAAAGTAGACTATCGCACCAAGGATTCTAAAAATTTAGGATGATTCTTTATAAGCTGCACTACATACCGAAATAAAGAATAACACTTCTTTAAAATTTTTGATTTTTAAGAATTTTTTCTAAAAGTTTCGTAAATGATACAGGTTTATTGTTTATTTCAGTGTATAGTGCAGTTTCTAAAACATACATCCTAAAAATTTGAAATATTTGACATAATTAATTTTTTTGAATCTATGTACCAAAATTTCATGTTTTTTTTTTTTTTCCCCCGAACTACAGCGATAAGCTGAAAGTAGCTGTCATTCAGTTGCCTTTAAACAGGGTTTAATTTCTATCCAAAAAAGTGCAAGAGCCCTGATTTTTTGTATTGCAATTTACAAAATTAATTACCTAATTTAAGGTATTATTAAGTTAATTTTTATTACCTCTGTATTAGTTTGCGATGTAATAAAATTAATATCAACAGAAACAATTACGATGGTAATTAAAAATTTAAATTTAGTGTAAAATTTCCCCGAGAAAAAAGTAGTGGAGCTGTGCTCCCTCCCATGCAAATTAAGCACTTCCTTTAAATACATGCAAGTATTTAGCAACCACGAAAACTTTTCTGTGGGTGCTTGAGATCTGACATACTACATAAAAAAAACAATTGTCCCTCACTAAAATTTTATTTTCGAATTATGCAGTAGCAAAGCACTCGTCGTCATCAGTGGCGTGACTATACCGTTAGGGCCAGTAATGAATTCATTGGATAGGGTCCTTCATCATTGTACAGAATCTCAACCAACATGTTGCAGTTCACTTTTTCCAGCTTTCTATTTGGGAAAGGCTCCCCCTCCGTCCGGGGGACCGTGGATTTTGCCCGTTCTACCGCCCTATAGTTACGCCAGTGATTGTCTCATCGAAGTTTCTCATGCGCATCTAAATTATAAAGGACATGGGTGCTCATATAGGGAAGTAGGTGGGGGCTCGGGTCCCTCCCTCTAGCCATCGGTATAGTGAACATTTTTATATTAGCTAACCTTTTTTTCACTATTTCAGTACTAAAATGTTTGAAAGCGCGATTGCCGATGACCTTACAAATGCCAGAAATAACCCCTCCCCCCCCTCGTCTTAAAGACTCATATGGACGTCCATGCCGAAGCACCCACATACATTTGGCCTCATTAAAGATTTTCTTTTAAACTTTTAAAATATCACACAACTAATAAGCAAATAAAACATTTTAGTACTGAAATAACGCAAAAAGTTCCGTATGCTTTACAAATATTCATATTACGTAATGCCATAATTGGGGCGGGTGAAGGTGAAACCCTCCTTGAGTGTACATCACTGTGTTGGGGTTATCAGACGATTGCTGGTGCTCAGCATTCAACGTAATTTTTTTTAGAAGCCCGAAGCACCCACATAAACGCCTTTTCCTAGCTGTTTCTGGGAAATTCAAATTATGACTTGGCACAAAAATTTCTGTGGGTGCGGAGCACCCACAGAATTTTTTCAGTGGGTGCTTGAGCCCCGGAGCACCCACGTAGTCGGCGCCACTGGGACCCTCAACGTCAACAAAGTCTATGTACGACGATGGGTTTTTGACTCCACCCACGCCCAGAAGACAACCATCGACGTCGTTCTACAAACAACAACAACAACAGCAGCAGCATATTGGATTATCATCAGGGTCGACACCATTGCTGAAAAAAGAAGTCAACTTAGCTCCAGGTGAGAGCAGCTCAATAGAATCATCTTTTCCACCTATCTCTGTTTATTTGGGGCAAAACTTTTTCATCGAAACTAAAGCATTTAGAAATGTGAATTATCTGTGCTTTTTTAAGAAGGATCTCGGGAGCGGGGAGATTAAGAACAGATTCAACGTGCCCGTCTCCCAAATAAACGTACTAAAACAGGCTCTAAATACCATCGAAGAACATTTTCTTACTGAAATGAATAGGCAGAAGTAATCGTTATGGAAACACAATTGAATATGCTTCATTTATTATTATGTGCATGTTTTTTATTAATCATTTATGTATGTTTATAATGTATGGTGATGGGTCAAAACTTTTTCATCGAAACTAAGGATTTTATAAATGCTAATTATCTATGCTTTTTTTTAAAAAAAAAAGGATGTTGGTAGCGGATGATAAAGAACAGGTTTAACGTGCCCGTTTCCCAAATAAACGTATTAAAGCAAGCTTTAAATACCATCGAAGAGCGTTTTTCTCATAGAAATGAATAAGCGGAAGTAATTGTCATGCACACAATTTTACATGTCTCATTTATTATGTGTGTGTTTTTATTAATCATTTATGTATGCTTATAATGTGCGGTATTTGAAAAAATTATTTTTTGATTGTATTAGTATTCGCTGAAGTTTTTTTAAACATAATTTTTTTCACAATGGAATTTGTTCTTATGGAAAGTGCTCATAAGGGATATCTCAAATCGTATAGAGCAAACGCTCTCGATTTAGACGACCGCCATCAAGTATTTAATCTTGCGCTTCCTCTTTTACTTAATATTTTAAATGACAGAACGTTTCTAAGGCTGAGAATATTACTGTGTATGAGTGTTCCGTTCGTTAAAAATGAACATACTGTAGATGCGGTTGAACAAATGTTTTATTTTTGTTCTAATTGCGAGCGTATTCTATCTTCATATCAAACTGAGGGGAAATTATGCAAATGTTTCAATAAAATAATTAATTCTATTGACACATTCATAAAAAATGGAAGTGGGTGGCGAATAAAAATTTTTTTTATTGTAAATTTTTTAGATTTGCACGTAGGTTCGCACATTTTGCCGAGAAGAGGCTGCAGTATTGTGAAGTTACTGCCAGCATTAAAAAACAAACGCGCTTTTTTAAGTATAGACTCGAAAGATAACTTATGTTTTTTATATTGCATAGCCGTTAAATTATATCCCAGAGTAAAAAACGCATCTCGAGCGAATGGTTATAAGGAAATAATTAAAATGTTCAAAATTAAAAATATCACTTTCCCGATGCCCGTGCAAGACATTCAAAAATTGAAGTTTTAAATAATATTTGCGTAAATGTATATGGATTCGAGCTAAATAGATTTTATCTGATTTGTGTTAGCGAAAGAAGTTATAATAAATTTGTGGATTTACTACTGTATAAAAATCATTATTTTTTAATTACAAATTTTAATCGCATGTTAAGCTCCAAACATGACTCTAAGACATTTTTGCAAGCGCTGTATGAACGGATTCAAACGCGCCTCGACTTTGGCTAAACATATGCGCATATGCTGCGTTAACAAACCTCAAAGAACAGGTATTCCACATGAAAAAATTTTAAAATTCACAGATCTTTCTAAAACGTTGCGACACCCTTATTGTGTTTTTGCTGATTTCGAGTGTATTATCAGGAAAATTTGCGGTGCTCACCCTTCTACGTCTCAGAGTTTTTCGGAATATACCGAAAAACACGAACCCATCAGTTATGCTATTTTAGCTACTGATTATAATGATGATGTGTTTCACGAGTATTACTGCGGTAGGGATGTTGTGATTAATTTTTTAACCAAGTTAAAAAAAACTTTGTTCCAAACTTATAAAGAAAATGAAAACGATAGTGCCCATGAGTGATAATAAAAATTATGATTCTTCTTTTTGCCACTTGTGCATGAAACCGTTTTTATCTTCGGACATAATTTGCAGAAATCATTTACATTACGGTAGCGGCTTGGTTTTGGGACTCGCCCACCAGTCTTGTAATTTGAATTTCCGTACTAGCTACTATATTCCTGTTTTGATACATAACTTCCGGCAGTATGATAGCCACTTTTTGTTGAAAGGGATGCCTCCGCAATACGCAAAAAAAATTAATATCTTTCCTTGCAATTTAGAAAAATTCACCATGTTCACGCTGGATGACATACGATTCTTAGATTCATATCAGTTTTTAGATGCGTCTTTAGAAACGCTCGTTCAAAACTTGATCGATTCCGATCACGACTTTAAGATTTTTAATTCTTTTTTCGACAATTTTCCGCACAAGCACTTGTTGAAAAGAAAGGGGATTTTTCCGTATAGTTATTTTAGTTCGGAATCTGTTTTACACGAAAAAAGTTTACCTCCAAAAGAGGCATTTTACAGCGCGCTCAGAGGTAGCGAAATTTCTGAAGATGACTATCAGCATGCTCTATCTGTGTTTCGTTTGTTTAATTGCAAGACGTTTTCCCGATTATCTAGAAATTTACCAAAACTGCGACGTAGTAATGCTTGCAGAAGTGTTTTTATCGTTTCGTCCAGCATCCTTAAATTATTTTTCCTTGGATCCTGTGCACCATGTGACTGCTGCAGATTTAACCTGGAATTCTGGTTTAAAGTATAGCAAAGTAGAATTGGAATTATTAAGATCAGTCGACGATTACATATGGATAGAGTCTCAGATGAGAGGAGGCATCTCATTTTTAGGTAAGCGATATGCGAGGGCGAATAATCCTTTATTGCCGGACAAGTATAATCCTAATTTACCTAGTAACTTCATAGTGGCATTGGATGCAAATAATTTGTACGGCTACGTCATTTCTAGCTCTCTACCCGTGTCTAGCTCTCTACCCCTAAAGCTGCGCTGAATGAAAATGATTGTAAGAAATTCTTATCTAGCCCATTACTTGCACATTTCCAAATTTTCAACGAACATTTTTCCGTTTTTAAATTAAAAAGAATAAATTTAAGTTCAGATAGACCAATTTATGTTGGATTTTGCGTGTTGGAATTATCAAAATTACATATGTACAAATTGTATTACTTACATTTCAAAAAATTTTATAAAGAGAAAATTGAACTTTTATATATGGACACGGATTCGCTGTATTTGAACATTGAAACGCACGATATTTACGAGGATCTAAAACAAAATTTTAGCAAAATTATGGATTGCAGTAATTTTCCAAAACGCCACACCATGTATAGTGACCATAATAAAGGTAGACTAGGCGCAGGGGCGAGGCGTGAATATATGCCATGGTCATCGCTGCTTACAGATTTATCCCTCTCTTCCCCGCCAATGCAAGCACACATCCACACACTGTGTTATAAGTTCTAATGAAACGACCGACGAAAAGAAAATTTTGATCATGGGATGATGCAAATAGTCAAAAATATTCTGTTCATATATTTTATCAACATTTAAGTAAAATATTTAGTACAAAAATATTTTTAAAAAAAAATTCCTATTCTAGTCTAAGCTGAATTTCTTATTTGATTCAGTTGATTACTGATTCATTTTTTTCAAAAAACACATAACTCAAAAGAAATACTAGACGTTGTCATTGGACTATAATTTATTTTTTATGTAACACAATATACATAAGATCAAACACATTAACACAGTAAATTTGTCTTACACTCGAATACTTTAATGATGTGGTGTAAGAATAAAGAACATTTTGGATGTACTTCAAAGCAAATAAGATAATCTAACGTTTGAAAAAAAAAAACATCCTAAATGGTTATTTGTATTATTTATTTAGAGATTTAATAATTAAAAATGAAAAATAATCTTAGTTATTATTAGTAGTATTTATTTAGAAATTTATTAATTAGAAATGGGACATTTTTGATATGTACAGATATCGTACTTATCAAAACAGTAAAGAATAATATACATCCATTATTTGAAAATAAAATCCATTCTTATTTTGGATGAATATTTTCCGATTATTATGTCGTAAAAATCTTTGTCTTAAGGATGCCAACATTTCTTTCTCGATCTATAGCAATGAAATATTACTCATCCGATTTTCACTTTGGGTGAATCTCTTACATTGTGAATTCTTTTTAAAGCATGGGTCTTCTAGCCTCAGACAAATAGTCCATTTTTTGAGATATTCAAATTACAAATGCATAGGACATTTTTTTTTTAATGTAGAAATTTATTATTTTTTTCTTTTTTCGCTTTAAAGTATTTATCAAAAGAACAAACAAAATATTTTCAACATAACAAGTAATTTTATTATATTCAGAATAAGTTACATGAAACAGCAATGCATTTTCTTATTATATAAAGAAATTACGCAAGAATTTCAAGTAAGAAGAGACAAGAAATGATTTATTTTCAAAAATCATTTAAAAAAATGATTTTATTTATTTTAATTTAAAACCAAATTAAACGCATCCCACAGATAGACATTGCTGTTCTGTAATTCGTTCGTATCAACTTTCACATGCACACGTATTTATATATTTTTTGTACAATCAATCAGTTCAGTCACCTAGTGGTGTTAAAACGCTGGTTGGATGCTATCTTTTTAGAGATGACTTGGCTCACTTTTCACCGTATATTCCTCCTGAAATTTTCGCGCTATTTGATTGGCCAAGCAACTGCGCGCGTCATCGGACGAGATGCTCTGTTATCAGCGCATCTCTTTTCAGGTCGGGACGATTTTCTTTATGACCAAAAGATGGCAGCAGTAAGAATCTTGTATAAACGGAGGTTTCTCTGCGAAACCAAACAAGAAAATAATAAAATTACATTATAAGCCATTCCTTTGCACAAAAAAAAAAAAAGATTATTCTATTGCGAAAATTTTATAAAATTGGGTTTTTAAATATGCTGAATTCAAGTTCAAAACTCTTCGCATTTTTCAGAAACCTGCTACTCATCTGCGCATCGTGCGCGGACTGAAGGCTTCGCCCCTAACTAGGCGCTCTAAAAAGTGAGGTGTTGCCACCCATTAAGGAATTTGTAGGACTGAAATCCAAAATGTACAGTTACACTTGTAAAAACGAGTGCAAGAAGACTGCGAAAGGAATTTAAAAAAGTAGTCTCAAAAATGTCGCATTTGAAACATATAAGAAAATTTTATTTGAAAAATCTTTTTTGAGGCATCAGCAATATTCAATACAATCTAAAAATCACGAAATAAGCACGGTCTTTCAAAATAAGATAGGATTATCCGCTTATTATGACAAAAAATTTGTGAAAGATGACGGTATCAGCAGTAATTCTTATGGACACTTTAACAATGATTACTTAGAAGAAGAAGAGTAATATTAAAGAAAAAATTATATAAACAGAGTTTTTTTAAAAAAAACTTTTAATTTATCTAGACAAAAAGAAATTGACGATAGCGACACAACCTGCTAGCCCTGATACCAGATGTATAAAAAAGGGGAAGCGTGGTTGGTTTGGTTTGGTTTGATTGTGTTTAATGGCACAAGGTCCAAAAAGGACATACTGCGCCAGACAATTAGTGGAAAACCATAAATGATGTATTCAGTTAAAAGGTGTCACATAACTTAGTAAAAGCTAAAATGTAAAGACTAAATGGTGAAAAGTAAAATTCGATAGTGTTAAAGGTAGATAAAAAGTGTTAATGGAGGATAAAAGTTGAAACAAAGGCATCTGGATGGGGGCTCCCATCCAGATACCAGTCAGATAAAATTGGACACTTCACATTGAATAAAAGATTTTGGTACGTCTAAGAAATGCAAACAAATTTCGATGCGGGGTTTCACCCAAAATATCGTCCAGTTTGGGATCAGAACAGTTAAAAAGTATTTGGTAAAAACGATTAAAAGTGGTGCAAGACGTTAAAATATGGCAAATGGTGAGTTGTGTGCCACAATGAAGACACTCAGGAGGAGGTTCACCTAACAATAGGTGTTGATGAGTTAGTCTGGTGTGACCGATCCATAAGCGTGTGAGAATAACATCCTGTTTGCGATAAGGTAAAGTGGACCATTGGGTAAGAGACGGGTGTATGCTGTGAAGTTTGTTGTTAATTTGGCTGTTCCAGTCGTTCATCCAGCAATTTTTGATCACATAAGAGGCAACAGCTCTTATGTCATTATAGGGAAGTGGACCTGGGTAAGGAAGGGTTGCACCTTTAGCTAATGAGTCGGCTTCCTCATTGCCAGGAATTCCGACGTGACTGGGAATCCAGCAGAAGAGAATTTGGAAACCTCGATTTGTCAGCTGTGCATGCAGCTGTAGGACTTTGACAACATAGCTATGGGTCACAGAACCAGATTTAAGGTTTTCTAGGACACTTTGTGAATCTGAATATAGGATGTAATGTTTTTTATTCTTTCTGCTGATATAGGAAAGGCATTCATAAATGGCTAGGAGTTCAGCCATAAAAATAGAACAGAACTGGGGAAGACCATAACTGCAGCTGTGAGTCTGGTCAGTGTATGCAAACCCTACATGATTGGCAGACTTGGAGCCGTCAGTATAAATGTCCTCATAATTTTTGTAAGTGTCCTTGTGTTTATGAAACAACTGTTGATAAATGTGTGTGTCCGTGTTGACTTTTTTATACCCTTTAAAAGGTTGCAAATAAGAAATTTGTGATGCGGTCCAAGGTGGTATCTCAAAAGGAGAACAATACAGGACATCAACCTCATTAAGGTGAGTGCCTGAGATGTTTTTCCGAACCCTTAGTCCTAGAGGAGGGGTACATGAAGTTCGATTCTGATAAAAACAATCCAGATGGTGATCTAAAAAGGAATTCCGCAGAGGGTGGGAGGCATGATAAAGGATACGATAATATGTATTAATGGAAAGTCGATGACGGGTGTGAGTGAGCGATGGTTCATGACAGGTTATATATAAACTCTGTATAGGGGAGGTCCTAAAAGCACCGGAACAAATACGTAGTGCAGTGTGATGCACAGTGTCAAGTTTTTTTAAAACAGACCTGCATGCAGACCCATAAACAGAGCAGGCATAGTCCATTTTCGTGCGAATGACAGCTCGATAGATCCTTAAAAGGGAGTCCCGGTCTGCCCCCCAAGAAGTGTTGGATAGTACCTTTAAGATATTAAGATTTTTTTCGCATTTGCTACGGGTGTATGCGACATGTTTAGCAAACGTTAGTTTCTTGTCAAAAAATATGCCCAAGAATTTGGTATAGTCTGTAACATTTATTTTGTGTCGACCCAGATAAAGTTCAGGATTCGGATGGATCCCACGTCTCCTGCAAAAGTGTATAGTGACTGTCTTTTCGGTAGATATATTAAAGCCATTTGTGTTACACCACTTTAAAACACGGTTTATTGTGTTTTGCAATTGCCGCTCTATGAAGCGCATATCCTTTCCCTGACAGGAGATCTGAAGGTCATCTACATACAAACTACCATGAACAGTTGGAGAGAGTTGGTTGAGGATGTCATTAATTTTTATGGAAATAAGGTAACACTAAGAACGGATCCCTGGGGTACACCTTCTTCTTGTACAAAGTTTTCCGATATGGTGTCGTGTAACCGTACCTTGAAATTCCGAACGGAAAGGAAGTTCTTAATAAAGATTGGTAGGTTGCCGCGGAGACCTAAATTATGAAGATCCCTGAGAATGCCGTACCTCCACGTCCGGTCATAAGCCTTCTCTATATCGAAAAATATAGAGACTAGATGATTTTTCCGTAAGAAGGCGTTATGTATCTGGGTCTCCAAGGATATAATATTATCAATTGTGGATCTGCCTTTTCGGAAACCACTCTGGAAAGGGTGTATATCGCCCTCAGTTTCTAAAATGTAAACCAGGCGAGCATTGATTATTTTCTCCATGAGTTTACATAGGCAGCTAGTAAGGGCTATGGGACGATAGTTTTGGGGATTCGTTGTATCTTTACCAGGTTTAGGGAAGGGAATAACTATTGCATTTCTCCACGAGGAAGGGAAAGTGTGTTCCTGCCAGATTCTATTATATAACTGTAAAAGGGTTAGCAAAGAGTCATGGGATAGATGTTTAAGCATCACATAGGCTATGCCATCAGGGCCAGGAGATGTATTCGAGGTTTGTCTTAAGCAGTGGATAAGTTCATTGATGGTAATTGAATTATTATATGAGAAGTGGGTTGAGGTTTTAAAATTTAAAGTATGTTTTTCGGATTGTTGTTTATAGGGAAGGAAGCTATTTGAATAAGAAGGACTGCAAGGGTTTGTCCAATGGTATTAGCTATTTCTTTTATATCTGAAATAATACGGTTATTCATGGAAAGGCAGGATACAGGATGGTTATTGTAGATTCCCATGGCTATTTTGGCTTTTGTCCATAGCTCCTTACTGGTTGTGGAGGTAGAAATGCTGGAGACGTACTTGATCCAAGATTCTTTTTGAGAAAGACGCCTGATTCTGCGAGCATAAGCTTTTGCTTTTTTAAAACAGATAAAGTTTTCGGTGGTGGGATACCGCCGAAAAAGGTTCCATGCCCTCTTTTGCTGCTTTATGGCGAGGGTGCAATTTTGGTTCCACCACGGTTTTTTACATTTTCGGAGGCTGCTGCCCGATTTTGGGATACTTGCATCTGCTGCGCTTATGATAACAGAGGTTATTTTATTGACAACCTCATCAATAGTACCGCTGATAAGATCCATAGAGATAGTAGAAAGTGAGGTGAAGGTTTGCCAATCTGCTTTATCATAGAAATAAAAGGAGATGGTAAAATTTGGATGAGGACTCTGATACGTAGGAGAGAGGAGAATAGGAAAATGATCACTATTGTGTAGATCGCTAAAGACAGAGAAATTGTATAGAGGAAGCATTGGAGGAGAACAGATTGCGACATCTATGGCATGGAAGGTTTTAGTAGGGTAATGGAAATAGGTACTGTCCCCATTATTCATAATGCAGAGAGAAAGATCAGTTATGAGTTTTTCTATTTGTTGACCTCTATTGTTAGTTTCATTGCTACCTCACCAAGGACTATGACCATTGAAATCACCAAGAAGGATGAAAAGAGGTGGAAGTTGCAGGATAAGGTTATTGAGTAAAATTAGGTTGATGGTTTCATTTGGAGGTAGGTATATGCTGCATATTGTAGTGAGTTGTTTGAGGTGTATACGAGCAGCAATGGCTTGTAGACTTGTGCTGATGTTAAGTGATTGATGGGGGTAAGCATTGTTAATTAACAGGGCGACACCACCTGAGGCCCTATAGTTCAACTCATGGTCTTTTCGGAGGATGTTATATCTGGGAATAGTAGGATTTTGGTTGGATTTGAGAAAAGTTTCCTGTAAAGCAAGACATGCGGGATTATGATTAAAGAGCAACACTTTGAGATCATCTTTTTTGTTGAGGAAACCGTGGCAGTTCCAAGAGAGCAACAATGCCATAATTAAGTGATGTTATTGGCATTGTTCGTCTTCTTAGTTGTGATCCCTGCAGAGATATCTGGAGGTTTAATTTCTTCTTGCTCCATGGATTCTTCATCACTAATGTCGGATTCTGATGGGTCTAGGTTTAAAATGGAGTCATCAATGTGTGGTTGTGGAGGTACTTTTTTCATGCTAGATTTATTGTATTTTAGTTTATAGGAAGCTGTTTCACTGAGCAATGGCCTAACTTGGGTGTAACTATTGCTGGGTATCTTTTTCTTTGGAGGATTTTTCTGGGATATAGAGCAGGATTTATTTTGTTTGGGTGCTGTTTGTTTACTGATGGAGGTATTGGTAAGGGAAGTATTTGTTGGTGGATCAGTCTGAGTAGCTATTGATTTGGTAGATTTTACTGCAGCAGCATAGGATAGACCAGATTTTGGTGTGCGAGCTTCTATTATTTTACGAGCTTCAGGGTACGAAAGTCTTTGTGTGGCACGTATTGACTGGTTTCTTTTTCGAGGACCCACTTTGGGTATGATTTTGAATATGAGGGGTGGTCCTGTTTACAATTAACACATTTTGCTGGTGCACTGCAGGTGTCGCTGTCGTGGCCAGATGTACCGCAGCGGGCACATGCAGGTTGGCCACGGCAGGAAGTTTTAGTATGGCCGAACTTTTTGTCTGTGTTTAGCAGAGTTTTATACTTCAAAATTTTTGAGCAGTGAAAGCTAGTAAGAAAAAATGAATTGGGGGCTTGCCAGGTAAAAGATGACAAAAGCGTTTACCTTTATAGTTCTTTTATTTTAGTAATGAAGCATGAATTCTTGTATACAGATGGGGATGAACAATGGAAACAAAAAACAGGCATTTGATGTGGTACAGCATCTATGTGTCATCGGACATTCTGGACAACAAATCGAACAGCATCACCTTGAGATAAGCTTGTAGTGGCAGAATCAAAAAGGCTTTATTGGAAGCTGCGGCGGGAAGGCTCGCCAGGTTAATCGTTTGACTCAGCTCAGAGCATCTCACATGGCTGGCTTCGAGCGTCCTTCTACACGCATCTGTCGCATCACCCTTTTCGCCTCCTCTCTCTCTCGCGGCGAACGGCGAACTTTTATACTGTTGGCCAGGCAACGACGTCACCAAGGACTGCGGACCTGTGACGTGAAAAGAAAAAGGAGAAAATAGCTCCGCGGCAACTCGCCGTGAGTACAGCGCCTCTAGCGGCCAAAAACAGAAACACATTATGCAAAATGTTTTGCAGCAATTAGGTGCTTGTTTGAAGCGTTGATATTAGAATAGTGTTAAGTAAGAACTTTAATAAAAATAAGAGCTATCTGTGCCTTTAGATTTTAAGGCAAAATAATTAAAGTTAAGTTATACAGCATTCAGATATAATAAAGAAAACACAGCCACATGTCATGGAACCTTTAAGGTAAGGTTTACAGTTACTTTTCCTAACACTTTTGACACTGGAAGCAACGGATTGGATTTGATATGTAAGGTCTAACAGGGCATAATAAATAGCCCGCTTTGATATGGGATGGAATTGTAGGAGACTGGAAAGTTAAGACTATGTGTTTGGTGTTAATACGTTGGCTATTGCGATGAATAGAGATTCGACGGACAGCGCATACGCTTTCGTCTCTCAGATTTTCTAGTATTTCAGCTTCAGAGCAGTGTAAAAGTTCTGGCTCTGATATGACTCCTCTGAATGTATTTAAAGATGTATGGGGTGACACTGTAACAGATTTTAGTCCAAAGTTTTTTATTTTCATTATTTTTGAGGCTTGTCTATTGTTTGATACTTCTACCAGGAGGTCTCCAGATCTTAATTTTTTTACTTTTTTAACTTCACCTACATGAGATGTGATACATTTGTGGATAAGGAATGGTGATATTTCATGGAAGTTACCTTCAACAATGTGAATGATGAAGAATCGAGCATTTGTATTAATAAATTGAGAATCCATGTTTTCTTTGCTTGATTGCAGAATATTTGTGTCTGATGGTGGATTGGGAGAAGAAGAAAATTTCGAAGCCATGTTGGAAAAAAGGTGTTCGGACCCGGCCGCACCACCCACCACGGAGCCCAACAAGGGGATGCTTATACTTGCACCAGTGCTAGCCGGGTCTATACGCGCACAGTACATCCCTGTAAGCAGCGTCCACCCTTAACGACGTGCCCAGCAGAAGACCGATTGCTTGATCCCTAGCAGTTGAACAAGTCAATACCACCAGCCGATTGATACACAGGGGAACGCTGTGTACCTCCCGTTTACCCGAAGCTGAGGCCAAAGTAATGTGTTGAGGTTGATCCCGTCCCAATGGAAATGCCATTCAGATGATCTCCCCTATGGGAACACCTCTCAATTACCAGGTTCCCCATTTCCGGGGACACGGGTCTCCACGTACGGCAAACACGTGGGTAGTTTTCCGCCAATAGAAGCTGACGGTACAGAGTGACTGCAGCTTCTGAAGGGGGGCCCTCACCTCCAAAGAGGAAACTACACTGAGAGGGAAAAGGAAGGAGACAGCTAAGAGGAGAGGAGGGTAGAACAAAGAAGAGCGAAAGATCGCTGGGGCCCCGGGATTGCGACACCCGTAAAGACCTAGAGTAGGTCTTCCCCCTGAGGGGGAAGGGGGAAGCGTGGAAATCGAACCCAATTACTACAGATTTGTGTACCACGTGTAAATGTTGATAACCAATTGGAATGTATGAATTGCGTGCGCACAAAAATTGATTACTTAGAATATATTAAAAAAGATTTAATAAGACATATAAATTTTTTAAGTTTCGTAACGGGGGTTGAAGAATATCACCAATGCATGAAAAGTTCGGAAAAAGAATAATAAAAAAACGATTCTATATAGTAATCATTTTAGTATTAATTTTTGTGTGCATGTTGTATTTTTTATATTGAATTTCTGCTACATAGTTATGAATCCGTATTCTTGTATTTGTGATTTCCTTCTGCATAATTATTATTCTTGCATAATCTTGTATTTTTTTTTTTTATTGTAACTCATGTATGTAATCTCATTTATATTGTATTCTATGTAACTTTTGTAATATTATTTTGTTGTGAGCAAGCACCATGTAGCTTTTTGTAAATGTGTGAAAAATAAAAGAGTGGACCTCCAGAGGTCCCGCTGCATTTCTGTCGTTGGATGATATGTATTTTTTTTTTTTACAATATCATTCAATGGTGGAAGTGTTGCAGGACAAAAGATTGACTCAGAATACGGAATGAGGCACGAGTATGCGCTCGAAGGAGAGAGAGAGAGAAAGAAAAAAGTGAGTGAACATTATTTAATTTTAAAAAAGTGTGTGTCATTATGAGTGTATTATTAAATTAATTAAATAGAAAAAACAATCTTACTTAATATAATTATTTTTTATTTTCAGTTTTTTAAATACGGGTACAATACAATTCTTTCGCAATATCATCGTCTCTTAAAATCGTAAAGTATGCAATTTTCAGTTTATAATCCGAAGAAACAGTTGCAGCAGCAGAATCACGATGTGCAGTCTTCGAGATGTCTTCATCATCTTCTACAAAAGATTTTGGCATGCAAATGCAGTCCAACATATCGGTGCACAGTCCATTATAAAAAGAAAACAGGGAAATTTGATCTCCGATTGCAAATTTTTTTAAGTGTAAATAGAAATAGCCATACATATACACGTTGCTTATGTTGTGTATATGCTGTATAACATCCGCATTTTTTAAAATCTTGAAATAATAACATGTTTCTTTTTCTTCGCAAAAGTTGCACGCAATTGCATCGCGAATGCAGTCACTTAGATTTTAAGGTACGCAGATCTTAAGGTGCTTTTAAGGTACAAGGAGATACAAGTTCAACTTTAGGTAAGTCTTTTTGGATAGCTTTGATCTAGTGGATTTTGTTGCGGTAGCATAAGTCAAACCGGGTTTCGGTGTACGGGTTTCAATTAATTTACGGGCTTCAGGATAGGAAAGTTCTTGCAAGGCACGCAAGGACTGGATCTCTTTTTCGAAGGACCATTTAGGACATAAGCGTGAATAGGAGGGATGGTCTTCTCTGCAGTTGATGCACTTAGGGGGAGCTGAACAAGATTCGCTGTCGTGGCCAGAACTACCGCAGCGGGCGCAACGAACTGGATTGGGTATATAAGGTCTCACAGGTCAGGACAGATAGCCGGCTTTTATATGGGTTGGTATTTTAGGGGACTGAAAGGTTAGTATAATGTGGTTTGTTCCAATAGTTTGATTGTTGCGGCGAATGGAGATCCTACGAACAGCACAAACGTTTTGAGATTGTAAGTTTTCCAGGATCTCTGCTTCAGAGCAGTGCTTAAGATCAGGTTCCGAAATTACACCACGAGAAGTATTAAGAGAAATATGAGGTGAGACATTAACAGATTTTAAGGCAAAGTTGGTTATTTTCTTTATATTAGTTGCTTGTTGGTTGTCAGATACTTGTATTAAAAGGTTTCCAGATCGTAATTTTTTTATTTTTTCTACTTCTCCTATCATAGCTGTTATGTTTTTCTGGATCAGGAAAGGTGAGGTTTGGTTAAAGTTGCCTTCATTACATTTTATTATAAAAAATCTTGCTGTATCAGTGCTATTTAACTGTGTCCTTGAGCTTTCTGTCAGTGTCGATTTCCGTGTGTTTGGTTGGGAAGAAAAGTTTTGTGTCGCCATGTTGGGAAAAAGAATTTCGGATTCGGCCGCACCACCCACCATGTAGCCCAACTAAGGGATGCATAAACGTACACCAGTGCTAACCGAGTCTATACGCGCACAGTACAACCCTGTACGCAGCGTCCACCCTTTACGACGTGCCCAGCGGAAGACCGATTGCTTGAACCCTAGCAGTTGACCGAATCAGTACCACCAGCCGATTGATACACAAGGGAACACTGTGTACCTCCTGTTTACCCGAAGCCGAGGCCAAAGTAATGTGTTGATAATTTTTCCGTCCCATTGGAAATGCCATTCAGATGATTTCCCCTACGGAAAAACACCTCAATTACCAGGATCCCCATTTCCGGGGGCACAGGTCTCCACGCACGGCAAACACATCGGCAGTTTACCCACCAACAGAGGCTAATGGCACAGAGCGGCCACAGCTTCTGAAGGGGGGCCCTCACCTCCTGAGAGGAAACCACACCGAGGGAGAAAAGGAGGGAAGCAGCTAAGGAGAGAGGAGAGTAAGCAACAGAGAAGGGATAGATTGCTGGGGCCCCGGGATTGCGATACCCGTAAGTACCTAAAGAAGGTGCTCTCCCTGAGGGGGAGAGTGCGGGGGGAGCGAGGCGTTTCCGTCCGCACAATTTTATTGTGCTCACAGCAGATTTTTTTTGCCTTTATCTCCTCCGAATTCTCTCTTGGCTTGTTGTGTTCAGTTAGTTAATCCATTTTTTTTTTATTTTCTTATTATTTTCTTAATTTTTATGATTTGTCACTACAGTTTTCTTTACGAACTAGTGTCAATAATTAAGATGGGAGTCAAATAAGTGTTTTGGAGCTACAGCAATGACATTTTTCAATATAATCCTTTGAAAAAAAATTGAAATAAAGAAACAAGACAATATTTTGCTAAAACTTATCTTGGCGACGAAATGTAAGACCTAAGATGACTTGTTCTCTTTCAGTTGCGTGCAATGTTTTTCTTTAATTGCTGGAAATGCAAAATACATTTTAACTTGTAAGGTGCGTCGCATCTGCATATTTAATTTTCGAAAGTAATTTTGTGAACCCCCATTTAAATAACCCACGAGCTGCCACTGATATGGAATCGATGGATTCAGGACGTATACGGAACGACGTACTGGATCTCAACGGCCCGCGCAGCCGAGAAGACATAGGTATGTTACCCGCATGGCTTTAGCCCCTTTTTGCCTAGTGTCCCTTTTCTGGAATGTATTTTTCAATAGCTGACGATAGATTCCGAAAAAATTGCAGTGGACTCGATGGCCCAACGTCCATCGTGTGTTTAACATAGCTGTCGTGGGAAGTGATTCAAAAGTGTTTTGGGATTAAGAAACCGCCGAAATGAACATATCCATTCGTTAGATGTTGTGCAGTGGCCGAGTCGACTTAATCCCGGTTCCCATAGGAACGCCGAAAGTAAAGCGACACCTACCATGGTCAGTACTTGCTGGAGTGAAAACATCTCGAGACTAGACTGCTGCAGGACTGCATAAGATAAAAGGAGCTGGTGCACGTAAAAACTGTCGTGGCTCCGATGTCCTCCATGTTGAAACGAAACCTCTAGCAGTGCCGATACAGGTGCTAGACTCTCATCTGGGATTGGTTCAAAATTAGGAAATCTCGAGCTAAGTAGGTCTTCCTCCCACTGGGCCTCCATAAAATGGAAGCCGCTCTATTTTGCTCATCGGCCTATGATATGCAGGATTTGGAGCCGCTCGTGGTCAGCCAAAGGACTTTAGCGACATCAACAACTTTTTAAATGATAGTAATACTTGTTATTTTTTAAGTGCGTTTTCAAGCTTTAAAGTAATATTTATAAAATTCGCTTTTTACTCTGGCAGCTTACATCTAAAGCAAGATCGTTTTTGGAAAGACACACTACTGATAAAAACACTTACATATATCATTTGCCTCTGTATTTCAGTATATTTTCTTTCAGCTGTTTTCATTGTTAATCGTTCTTTTTTTTTTTTTTTTTTGCTTTCTTTCTAGACCAACACGAAGATCCCAACGAAGGAACTAGCAGCTATGAATGGCGTAAGTAGATCTCAACGAAAAGAACAATTTTATTTTTTTAACTCCTGCATAAATCTCCCAATAAAATAAAATCCAAACAGAAAGGGGATTTGGTTGGTGTGTTGGTTGGTGTTTAATGGCACAAGGTCCAGAAAGGACATACTGCGCCAGACTATGTGTATTTAGAATAAAATAACGCTTTCGCGTAAAAGTTGTTGTATAAAACATGTAAAGCTAAAATCCGTAAGGTCTAAAACTGATAAAATCTAATTGTAGAAAGGTAAAAAGTAGATAAAAGTGAGCCAAGGACGTCTGGATGGGGGCTCCCATCCAGATACCAGTCAGAGAAAGGTGTATATTTCACACTGAGTAAAACAGATTGATACGTCGAAGAAATGAAAATAAATTACAGTGAGGGGTTTCACCCAATATATCGTCAAGTTTGGGATGAGAACAGTTAAAAAATATTTGGTAAAAATTATTAAAAGCTGTACAAGAAGTTAAAATGTGACGAATGGTAAGGTGAGTATGACAATGTGAACACTCTGGAGCAGGTTCACCCAGGAGTAGGTGTCTGTGGGTGAGTCTCGTGTGACCAATGCGGAGACGAGTTAATATAACATCCTGCTTTCGATATGAAAGGGATGGCCAATGAGTGAGATCAGTTCGGATAGAATGCAGTTTGTTTTCGGTTTCACCTGCCCATTTATTGATCCAACTGCTTTTTATTATGCTAGAAATGCCAGACTTTATATCCTCGTATGCGAGATAGCCAGTATACGGGATTGTAGCATGCCTGGCTAATGTGTCCGCCTTATCATTACCCGGTATCCCAGTATGACTGGGTACCCAGCAGAGGAGAATGTCGTACCCACGATTTGTCAGCTGTTCGTGCATGTGTAGCACTTTGGGAATATAGCTATGAGTAGTGGAGCCTGATTGTAGATTTTCTAGTACACTGAGGGAGTCAGAGTAGATGGTAAATCTGTTGGTCTTCATTCTAGAAATGTATAAAAGGCTTTCATGGATGGCCAGTAATTCAGCTGTAAATATGGAACAGAACGGAGGAAGAGTATAGCTGCAGGTATGGTTATTTTCGACAAAGGCAAAGCCAACATAATTATCAGATTTTGAACCATCAGTGTATATTTCTTTATATTTCTTATATGTGTTTTGGTGATCTTGGAATAACTGTTGATAAATTTTTGGGTCTGTATCCCGTTTTGTGAAGCCATTGAATGGTTGGAGGTACGACGTCTGCAGTGTAGTCCATGGCAGAATTTCATGAAGGGAACAAGGAGAGACTTTGACATGCTCCAGTTGGGTACCAACAAGGCTCCTACGCATTCTTAGTCCAAAGGGAGGAGTACATGAGGGTCGATTTCCGTACAGACGGTCCAGGCGAGTGTCCAAAATAGAGTCCTTCAATGGGTGGGATGGATGAGAAAGGATGTGAAAATAGTTGTTTAATGACAGCTTGTGACGGATGTGGGTGAGAGAAGGCTCATGACAAGTGATAAAAAGACTTTGTATGGGTGATGTTCTAAAAGCTCCGGAACAAATGCGTAGTGCGGTGTGATGCACTGTGTCAAGTTTTTTTATTGTTGACCTGCAAGCAGATCCATATATACCACAGGCGTAATCGATTTTGGAACGAATTACTGCACGGTAGATCCGCAACAGGGCGTCACGCTCCGCTCCCCAAGAAGTGTTGGTTAATACCTTTAGGATATTTAGGTCCTTTTCACACTTGTTGCGGATATATGAGATATGATTTGTGAATGTCAGTTTCTTATCGAAGTATATCCCTAAAAATTTTGTGGAGTCACGTATTTCTAGTTTTGAGCTACCCACATAGAGCTCAGGATCGGGATGGATCCCACGTAAACGACAAAAGTGCGTGCTGACAGTCTTTTCTGCTGAAATGTTAAACCCGTTTGTGGTACACCATTTTAGGATGCGATTGATGGTGTTTTGGAGCTGACGCTCAATGTAACGCATGTCCTTTCCTTGACAAGAAATTTGAAGGTCATCGACGTATAGGCTTCCGTGTACAGATGGAGGTAGTTGAGTGAGAATGTTATTGATTTTTATTGAAAAGAGGGTAACACTTAAGACTGAGCCCTGAGGGACGCCCTCTTCTTGGACGAAACTATTAGATTGAATGCCATTTATTTGTACTCTGAAATTTCGAAGTGAAAGGAAGTTCTGGATAAAGATTGGAAGGTTGCCACGGAAGCCTAGATTATAGAGATCCCGGAGGATACCATATCTCCAGGTCTTGTCGTATGCCTTTTCTATGTCAAAGAAAATAGATATTAAGTGGTTCCGTCGTAAGAAAGCGTTACGAATTTGAGTTTCTAGATATAGTATGTTGTCAACAGTTGATCTGCCCCTGCGGAAGCCACTTTGGTAGGGGTGTATATGGCCCTCTGTTTCTAAAACGTAAACTAAGCGTGCATTGATCATTTTCTCCAGCAGTTTGCAAAGGCAACTAGTAAGGGCTATGGGTCTGGATTGTAAGGATTGTAAAGATACTATTGTAGGAGAGCTGCAAGGAGGTTTTAAAATTTAGTTTTTGCCGTTCAGATTGCAGTTTATGGGTATAAAAGGTATTTGAGTAAGAGGTACTGCAAGAGGATAGAGCCAAAGTTTCGCCGATGGTGTTTGCAATGTCTGTGGTATCAGAGATAATTTTGTTATTGATGGAAAGGCAGGGTATTGTATGGTTGTTGTATATACCCATAGCTCTTTTTGTTTTGGTCCATAGCTCCTTACTAGAAATTGATGTTGTAATGCTGGAGACATATTGCATCCATGATTCCTTTTGAGATTGCCGCCTCACCTTGCGGACGACTGCTTTTGCTTTTTTAAAAGCAATAAGATTTTCTGTTGTGGGATATCGGCGGAAGGTACCCCAGGCTTTCTGCTGCTGCTTTTTTGCTAGGGTGCATGCCTCGTTCCACCACGGTTTTTTATTTCTGCGACAGCTTGTGCCCGATTTCGGAATACTATGGTCTGCTGCCTTAATGATGGTGGTAGTTATTGTTTCAACGACCTCATCAATAGTGCCTTCTATGATATTTGGGGATATTGTTGACAGTGAGGTGAAAGCCTGCCAATCTGCTTTGTCATGAATGTATCTTGGTATTTTTGAAATTTGGTTTGGATTCTGATACAAAGGTGAGAGAATAATCGGAAAATGATCACTGTTATGTAAATCACCAGATACAGAGAAGTTATACAGCGGGAGGATTGGAGGAGAGCAGATGGCAAGGTCTATTGCATGGAAAGTTTTAGTTGGGTAGTGAAAGTAAGTATTGTCGCCATTATTCATGCAGCAAAGGGAGATGTCTGTGAGAAGTTGCTCTATTTGAAGGCCTCTATTGTTGGTGTCCTTGCTTCCCCACAAAGGACTATGAGCGTTCATGTCACCAAGGAGGATGAAAGGAGGAGGAAGTTGCTGGATGAGACTATTGAGGGATGTTGGGCTTATTACTTCACTAGGAGGGAGGTATATACTGCATACTGTTGTGAGTTGTTTTAATTGAATACGAGTGGCGACTGCTTGGAGATTTGTGTTAAGATTGACCATAGTGTGAGGATAGCTATTGTTAATTAATAGGGCAACTCCACCTGTGGCCTTATCATTGATTTCATTGTCCTTGCGAAGGATGGTGTAGTTACGGATGTTTGTGTGTCTATTAGTTTTAAGGAAAGTTTCCTGCAGGGCAATACAAGCGGGATTGTGATCGTAAATTAATGTTTTGAGGTCATCGTTTTTATTTAGGAAACCGTGGCAGTTCCAGGATAGCAGCAGAGCCATAATCATGTATTTGGGATGATGCTCATCTTCCTCTTAATCCCCGTAGGCTTGAGAGGGGTGCTAGGAATGTCGTCATCATCCATGGGAAGATCTGACATTTCTGAGTCAGAAGGGTCCAAGTGTAGGATAGTGTCATCTATAGGGCGTTGTGGTGGGACATGTTTGATTTTGGGTTTGTTGTACTTTGTTCGGTAGACAGAAGACTTTTTTATTTGTGGTCGGGTGGAGTTAACATTTTGAGAGTTTTTCTTCAATATATTTTTTTGTGAAGACGTGGAGGATTTAGTTTGATTGGAAGTTGATTGTTTCGATATTTGTGCTGTTGCAAAAGGAAATGAGACAGGTACAGATTTTGGTAATTCAGTTTGAGTTGCTATTGTTTTGGTTGATTTTGTTGCAGCTGCATAAGATAAACCAGGTTTTGGTGTCCGGCTTTCTATTAACTTACGGGCTTCGGGACATGAGATTCTTTGAGAGGCACGTAGGGACTGGATTTCTTTTTCAAACGCCCATTTCGGGCAAGATCTGGAGTATGAAGGATGTTCTTCTTTACAATTTACACACTTTGGAGCTGCAGAGCAGGTCTCACTGTCGTGGTCAGAAGCACCACAACGCGCACAGGCAGGTGACCCACGACAGGAGGTTTTAGTATGGCCGAACTTTTGGCACTGGAAGCAACGGATGGGATTTGGTATATATGGTCTGACGGGACATAATAGGTAGCCGGCTTTAATATGAGATGGAATAGTGGGAGACTGAAAAGTTAGGATAATATGTTTAGTATTGATTATTTGATTATTGCGCTGAATAGTGATTCGACGCACAGCGCATACTTTTTCATCTCTTAGGTTTTCAAGTATTTCAGCTTCAGAGCAGTGCAAAAGGTCGGGTTCTGATACGACTCCTCGGGAGATGTTTAGGGAGGTGTGAGGTGTCACTGTAACAGTTTTTAGGCCAAGGTTTTTTATTTTCATTATTTTGCAAGCTTGTCTATTGTTTGATACTTCTACTAATAGGTCTCCAGATCTTAATTTTATAACTTTTTTGACTTCTCCTACATTGTCAGTGATACATTTGTGAATTAAAAATGGCGATGTTTCATTAAGGTTACCTTCAGCAGAGTGGATAATGAAGAATCGGGCATTCATGTGTGCAAATTGTGTATCGGTGTGTTCATTAGCGGTTGACAGCGGAACGTTGACGATTGACGAAGAATTTTTCATATCCATGTTGAGGAAAATTGAGATTCGGACCCGACCGCACCACCCACCACGGAGCCCAACGAGGGGATGTGCAATTGCACACCAGTGCTAGTCGGGTCTATACGCTCACAGTACATCACTTAGGCAGCATCCACCCTTAACAACGTGCCCAGTAGATGTCCGATTGCTTGATCCCTAGCAGTTGATCGAAATCAGTACCACCAGCCGATTGATACACAGGGGAACGCTGTGTACCTCTCGTTTACCAGAAGCTGAGGCCAAAGCAATGTGTTGGAGAAAGTACCCCTCAATTACCAGGATCCCCATTTCCGGGGACACGGGTCTCCACACATGGCAAACACGTGGGCAGTTTAACCGCCAATAGAAGCTGACGGCACAGAGCGACCGCAGCTTCTAAAGGGGGGCCCTCACCTCCAAGGAGGAAACTACGCCGAGGGGGAAAGTGAAGGATAAAGTTAAGGAGAGGGGAGGGTAGAGGAAAGAGAAGCGAAAGATCGCTGGGGCCCCGGGATTGCGACACCCGTGAAAACCTAAAGAAGGTCTTCCCCCTGAGGGGGAAAGGGGATTTGGATTTCCAGTTGACACTCAGTCAGAAATGCGTCCTTTTACTCCGCTAAATGTCTCTTACAATTCTGTGTACTAATTTTTGTCCGAAGAGTCATTAATAGGTAATGACTCTGCTTTCTTACGTAAATATTAAAGTAGAGAGAAAGATCTGATAGCTAGTGATCTAATGAGCGATAGGTGATTCCTGTGTGCGGCTATTTAAGTTCTGATAGTTTATTGATAAATCTCTCAACATACTCTTTTTAAATGATATCTGAATTTGGGATGTCAGAAACATTGAATATGAAATTTTTGTTCCATTTCAAAGAATAGATCATAAATTAAAAATGACGCAGCGACTTAAATTATAAAAAGTTTATAAACAAAGCCATTTAGTGTTTTGATACATTTCACGTCTTTTCCTTTCTCTTTTTTTTAAAGAAAAAAAGGGGGGGCTCAAAGATAAGGTATTTTAACAGATTGTATTTTTTTAAATTTTTACCTGACCAATAAAGACATATTTTTAAAAAATCAGATACATACACAAGTTTTATTTAAATTAGAATCAGCCTTTTTCAAAACCCCAAGCAACTTATGTCGGTTCGAACTGGAGAGGAATTTTCAAAATATAAGTTAATTATATTTGAAAACTAATTCAATCCTTTCAAGGGCAATTGTTTTTGCCGTCGGTCGGGAGTTTGGTGCGGTTTTCTCCAGATGCAACGCGAATACGCTTTAGTACCCCTTAAAATGTCATCTACCCAAGGTCATCCCCTTTGGCAGATACCCCTTGTGTAGCTTTGCCTTAACAACAACAACGCGTTCTTGCCATATTCTTTAGTTTTTGTAGATGTTTGTAATAAGAAAGCATATTTCCGACATTCATTTTATGAAGACCTTAAAAAGTCCTCCGCTGAAGGTACTCCTCGAGTAGCTTTGTGTTAATATACAATCCAATCATTTTAAGAAGAACTGATGGATTTCTTAATGAATGTCCTTCAAACATGCTGGATGATTCCAGCACTATTTTAAAAGCTTTAGTGTTTTGTAAAACTAAACTATATTTATCGTGAAATGAAACTAAGGAAATTGACTAATGCTTATCTATTTTTGAGACCGACGGTGAAAGTGCTAAAATTAGATGGGATAATATACATCCCATTGCGCTCAAAGGGTTAACGATTGCATATTTTTACACACATTCGAAAAAGTATTCGAATATGTCAATTTTACTATTTTAATCTTGTAAATAACTCTATCTGTTTAATTTTTCAAAAAGCGTTTATCTTTTAAGACACATAAAAATAATTAGTATACGCGACTTGATTTCCTTTGTTTGGAATTGAGAATTTTTCTTGAGGTTTTTGACTGCAATCTCGAAGATGGTCCTATACACCTGAATATCCCTTTGACATTTATTAATTCCATAGAACATTCATTAAGAAATGTAGAAGAACGCAACAACAAGTAAAAAACACAGAAGAATGGATGGGGGGGGGGGGGGATGACAATCATGTGTTGACGGGACGAAACCCGAGACCTCGCTGGCGGCTGTCAGTGATTGGTGAACAAACTTACACAGCCACGAGGTCCCCACTTGATTTCCTTTTGATCATCAAAATCATGTTTTCTGTAGATAAGCGTATAAGAAAATTGTCTTAATATTGAATACATTTTTGAGTACCTTCTGCGCATGGTCATATTCATTTACCCAGTCGCAGAGCTTAACCCTTTGAGGCGCAACCCTTTCCCAATGCTGAAAAAAGGGCAGCCGTTGCCATCGCTCGACTTAACTACCAGCAAGATGGCGGAAGAACGAAACGTTCATCGCCTGCCACAGATCTAGAGACCCTTTTTTGACGACAGCTGACTGTGCGCGGGCACAACCCCCCCCCCCCCACCGAAATTTTTGGATTTGTGATGAAATACCAAGGGGGTCCCGATATCCCCCCTCCCTGGCTACGCCCCTGCCCAGTATATTTATTTTATTATTATTATTTACATTAGTTCATTAAATTGCTCAAATTTTCATTTTAAAAGTTAATACTGTTCTTAAGAAGGAAAATCTTTAATGCAAATATTCTTAATTTTGTTTTAAAAATCATTTAACTTACTTAGTAATTGTATATTGTTATGAATGTAAATGAAGTGATTGCTAAAATAGCTTATAGCAATCTTTAAGTTTGTATGTGTGTTTATGTTAAGGCTAACCTACACGACGCGTAATCCCTAAGGAGGGGTGCTTTGGACGGAGGACTTTTTAAGGGATCTAACGCGTATTCAAGATACATCTGCAGAAAACCGCACCAACTCCAGACCGTTAGACCGACAGCCACGTGATTGGCCAGAACCCTTGACCTTCACACTTCAGCTATCTACTATGCTCATTCTGAAATTTCATACATTTTATACGTCATATTTTATAAAAACACAAGAAAACAAATCTCTCATAAAAATTCATATAGATAAAATTAATGGAAAGTTTCAAAAGAACATTTCGAAACATTTTAAGAGGTCTGGGTAAACCCTATCTCCGCCATGTTAAGTTCATCAACTTTACCCAACTGTAACTTTTTCTCAGAAATGGCAAAAGATAAAATTGCAACATTTTTACAGAGGTTAAAATAACATATTTTACATGCTTTAACATCACAGTTTACGGATTTGTCGCGAAATATTTATTTTAGCCATCTGAATTCTACAAGAAGTGGAAATTGAAAAGTGATTTTTAATAAAATATTTATATGTATTTTTTATTTTTACTTAGAAATTAGAGTGTTTCCGTATGCAAAACATGTCTTTCTAATTGCTGTAAAAATTTTATCTTTTACCATTTCTGAGAAAAAGGCCCATAAAGTTGATGATTTTAACGTGGCAGTGATATAGAGCTTAGCCAGTGTATGGGCATCTGTACCTGTACATGCCATTCAATCTCTGACTCAATACCCAGACGTATAAGTGCTGTTATTACTGCCAGAGATGGTTCTCCTGGATACTGATTTCTCATTTCTAGGCACCTTAATTTCTTGAAAATTTATCGCTTGTTATTTCCAGTATAGTATATTTGGCCGATAAATATCATTTGCTATCTACATATCTTCCTGGCGTAGCACGGCCAGTACTGTAAATGGAATTAAAATGTAATGGTGCTAATTAGATTACACTTCATTACTTGTGATCATTAATTAGACTATTAATCCTCCTTAGACCTAAAAAAGGAATGAAAGTATTATTAGTAGTAAGAATTAAAACTTCCCGAGTATCAGATTTTGAGGTGGGGTATCTTTCGTGAGCCATGGAAAAGTGGATTAAGTCAGTGCTATATTTATTAGCTGTGTGTTAATAAATGGGCAGTGAAATAGAAAAAATGTTCGAAATAAGGTCTGAAATAAGACTAAATAAAAAATAAAAAAAATTCTTCTAGTTAATTTCCAGAAAGTTACACTTTTTAAATTTGTATATGACCCAGAACAAAACAATTCCCAATTAGTAAAATGGGCCCCAATACACGCATGAGGTGACATACAAATTTTGAGAATTTTACTTTAAAAAGTGCCAGAGATAAGAAGATAAATATAACCCTGATTTAAATCACTTTTCCATGGCCCCCGAACGGTAAAAATCACGTCAAGTAATTGCATTTCAGGGGTCGTACAGAAATTAGGAAAGAAAATCTTTTTTCTCCTCTCTGGCGATAAACGCGCACATTCAAAATCATGTATAGTGCCTGATCATCTTTCTCTAAAAATATCTCTGCGACGTTGTATGATGAGAGGCTCAAATTTGGTACATCACCTCATTACTGCATGGGGGCGCATTTTACTAATTGGCAATGCGCGTTCATCAGCCTCCCTTGGCATTGGTCTTACTCTGGCAACAGAGACGGAGGTATGAGGAGGACTGGGTACAAATAGACAATCTCTGCTGCCACATTTTTCGGAAAAAAGGATACGAAAGAGAAAAATCCAACGCTAGTGGGTGTCCTCCCCAAACTCTTTTCTACCAATAGATTAATATAGGGGTTATATGTAGGGATCGACCGATAGTATCGGCAACCGATACCTCCAATTTTTTTAGGTATCGGTATCGGTTCATTCGATTCTGAAAGTATCGGGGAAGTATCGGTTTCTGTTGCTTTCATCCATTTTCACCGATACTTTTCAACCGACACTTCACTTTTCAGATGAAAACCACGTGGGCGCAACTCCATTCTATAGTCTGTTCGCGGAAACCAGAGAACTAAAGTAAACAAACGGGGTTACCAAAGAATTACATTTTGGCACTGATCCCTAGTTTGGAATTCGAAAAGGTTAAATTTGCCAAACAGCGTAAATGGAAGAAAGCAGAAATTCATACTGTGTTTGGCGCTTTGAACCTATTTGCGGCGAACGCACTATAGAATCTTTTATTTTGATAATGACATCAGAGGCGTCGTTCCGTTGGTACATTTGTTTGCGCGAGTGTTTTTGAGCTGTGTATTTTTCTTTTTTAAATTCTAATCATCACTGAATGGATGTCGTCGAAATTATGGACGAAGATTTGTTAGATAGCAGTCTAACGGGACAATCGTCCATTCTTTTAAATTATTTTGATTTAGTGCCAAACACCAAATATGCGATCTGTAAAGATTGCAAGAAACAAATGTCGAGAGGTAAGCTATAAATTTACTTCAGTTTCATAAATGTTTATTTTCTTACTATGCGGACTCGAAAAAGAGTTCGTTCATACATATACACACACACAATTGAATCTCTCTATAACGAACTCGCTGGGTTCCAGTTAAAAAATTCGCTATAGAGAAAATTTCGTTGTACAGAGATTTTGACAGTTATTTTAGCCAATATTAAAAATTGTTTATTTGGATTTTTCAAAGTATTTAATTATGACTTTCAATTAAAAATAAATTGGTATTTATTATAAATTTGTTAAACTTACGGTTTCTTACTTTTCATTGTATAAATGAAATGTTCAAAAGTTAAGACAATCCCCGAATTTACAGAATAAAATATGTAATACACTTACGTTTATTTTACTTCAAAATTCCGTTATTTTACATTCTTTTGCACTCTGTGATTTTAAATTTTCATAAAAGTATTCACATTTTAAAAGTGCGCTGAAAGTAGAATAAGGCACATTTTCTTCCATTTGTAAACCTCTTTTTAATACTTTTGAATGGTTGAAGTGGTTTTAGTCGCGAAGTGTAGGGCCTTATTATTATATGAAAAATATAAAATAATTATATAGGCAAATGGAATTTGCCCAGGGCCCCGACTTGAAAGGGCCTCCCAATTTTAAATGTTTTTCTGAAATATTCTTTTTCATATCAAAATTTTATGAAAAATATAACAAATTTCATAGATGGGGGCCCCTAAATACATCCATGGGCGCCGGCAGAATATTTCCCGTTGGAGGCAAAGACTACTTGAGCATATGGTTACCATGTTGGAAAGAGCAAAAAGCAAGGCAAAACACTGCATACAAAAATCCAGGGGCCCCCCTTGCCCTATGCTGCCGGCGCCCATGAATCCATCAAAGTCCGGTGCCCCTGTTGGTCATAATCGGGCGCTGGTGAAGTGTCTTCATTATAGGATCAAGTTTCAATTTCCTGGGTTCTATTTTTATCATCTGTTAGTCTTCCACTAAGTGGTCTGTCCAAAAATTAAAATTTTCTTCGAAACTAACAAAAAAAATCAAACTTTAATCTGAAATATTCGCTATGGGAAGATAAGCTCTTCGTCATATAGAGAATCTTATAGTGTTATTTAAGCCTTAAAGTTATGTTTCCATGAAAAATTTCGTTATAAGGAGAGATTCGTGGTAATGAGAATTCGCTATAGGGAGATTCTACTGTATATATAGGCATTGGTGCCGCCAGAATATTTCCCAGGGGGTCAAAAGCTACTCCAGGGGGGGCAAAGACTACTCCAAGCGGGAAGACTACTTCAACGTATGGTTGCCAATGGCAACCCCTTTCTTACCCCCAACTGAAAGTGTTATGAGCCAGAGATAACAGTTTTTTATTGCTACATTAGGTGAAGACAAACATCCCAGAGGTGCCTCTTTCTGGGTTACGCGAACGAAAGAAAACAGATGAAATGAAAAGCGATGGCTGTCACTGTCTGATTCTGATAAGCATCTCAAATTAGGAAAAAAGTAACTTATTTTTAAAAGGAAATTTTATCGGGTTTCATTTACGATAAATGCCTGATTGCGTTGCTTGGAATTTTGTGAAGGAACAGTTATACATCGTGCTTAGTTAAGAGTCGTTTCAGTCGATCGTATTTTTGTTATATTATCATTTTAATAGAAAGTGTTTTGTAAAGCTGTCAGTAAAACGATTGATAATCTTGACTGCGATGATCCCTGTAACGGAAGGGGCAGGGGGAATGGCAAGATTTAGAGTGAAAACATGGACATACCAGGGCAAAAGGGGTAAAAAGGGCTGCCAATTGCTGAAAGGTTGTCGGGCGCCGTTCTTTTTAAAGAGTGGTAGTAGGGGGGCACTACAAAGGAATGCTTTTGACAAACGCAAGGTCGTAGCCAGAAAAAAAGGGGGGTGAAAAGCTGAAAAGGTTGAAATTTTGAATAAAGAAAAAAAAAAGGTTGAAATTTTGTACATCACCTATTTAATGTAAGGGGTAACTGGGAGTATTTTTGTATGGGGTCAGCATAAAAATCAAAAATTTTTATTTAATTAGATTTAATGTTCTGAAAATGTTAATCAACACTTAAAATTCTGTCCTTTATATAACTTTGTGATTTATCTATGTGATTTGCCATTTATCCTTAACTGATAAAGAATTATAGCGCGTTACCGTCGTTACGCGTCGTCGGGTTGTCTCATATACGCGACAGGATGTCGCGTATATGAGACATCCTGTATAACGTAGCACTTTATCTGAGTGCAGGTGTATGTTTATGTGTATGTGCAGAATGCAGGTGTATGTTTATGTAATATAAAGTGATGAGTGATAAGAGGCGAATAGGGAGTATGGTAACGTGTGTCATTTTATGACAAAGAAGGGGGGAGGTTAAAAATATTGAAAAAATTCACATTTATAGATGACCCCTCAATAACAAAGAAATAAGAAAAGGTGAGGAAAAATTATCCAAAGTAACGTCGTAATTACTTATACATTTCTTTTGTTCTGCAGGAAGTGTTGACTTTCGGGCAGGAAACACATCAAATTTGATAAAGCACCTCCAGTCTTCAAAACATAAATTCATATATGAACAGTATCAGAAAGAAAAGCAAGCCTACCTATCTAAAAAAAGATGACATGGAGAGGACAAAACAGAAGGATAAACCGCAAAAGGAAATTGTTCAGCAAACCCTGAAACAAACATGGCGGTTATCAGATAATTGGAAGCCAGATAGCAGGATGGCGAAAGGATTGGATCAAGTAATTCTAGAGATGATTTGTGTTGGTAACTATCCTTTTACAATTGTTAATGAGGTAGGGTTTCAACGGGTAGTGAAATATCTTCAACCGAAAGCCTCTCTTAACCTGTTCAGGACCGTGATCGCGTATATGTGATCAGACGATTCTTCCCTCACAGCCCGCGATATCGTATTTGTGATCAGTGTTTCCGTGCCAGCCGGCCCATCATCACACAGACGTGATTTCAGATTGGAACGTTTTATTTGAATTTTTAAACGGCACTAGATGGCGCTTGAAGTCTGTTACATTTTCAAATATCATTCCAGAGAGCTTTGACCTTCAATTTGCACTTTCGGTTCCAAGCTTTTTTTTTTTTTTTTTTTTTTGTATGAGGGGGATTCGAAAATGTAAACAACTGCACGTGTTCGCTCTTTTCCGAAGGTTTGAGCATTTAAAGGGCTGTGATTTACGGAGCGCTGTTTTGTTTTTTTTCTTTGCGGATTGGGGGAAAGGATGAAATGTTTATTGCTTAGGGTTGGGAGTAGTTAGCAAGATAGTATTTTGTACGTTTTGGGTCAGTTTTATCCTAGCCATCATGGCGAAAAGAGTAAAATATTTAAGTGAGAGCGAGATTTTTAAATTGATGAACGAATCTGATAGTGAAACGGAGGAAAGTGATTTTTCGAATGTTAGCAGCAGTGAATCTGACTATTCAGATGACACTGAAATAGTTGATTATGCCGATAATAGTGCGGACAATTTAAGTACGAGTGACTGGCAAACGGATATCAAAGAATTGCCAAGTATGGAGTTTTCTGCAAATAGTGGTATCTACATAAACAGTGCAGAGCCAGTTGATGAGCAATTAGATTTTTTTAATTTGTTTTTCACGGATGAAATTATTGAAATTATAGTAAATGAAACAAATAATTTTTCAAAATTTATTTTTGAAAAATCAAAAACAGAAGCAAGTTCATCGAAATCTCCAGATCCTCGATGCATTGTAGACGTGACAGGAAATGAAATTAGGGTGTTTATATCTTTGATTATACTAATGAGTATAATCAAGAAACCCACAATCAAGATGTATTTTTCTACAAATCCAATGCTTTGCACTCCTTTTTTTGGTTCTGTCATGACGAGAAATAGGTTTTTGGAAATTTTGAGATGTCTTCATTTTACATCAAAACAGGATGCAAAAAAACTTGAAAAGGTAAACCCAGTTCTGGAAAAACTGGTACACAATTTCAGAACTCTTTATATTCCCGGAAGAGAAATTTCTATCGATGAAAGTCTTTTTCCGTGGAAAGGGAGACTCGGCTTCCGTCAGTATATTCCTTCCAAACGATCACGATATGGCATAAAAATCTACAAATTATGTGATTCCAATTCTGGATACATTTGGAATTGTCTTGTCTATACTGGCAAAGACACTGAACTATCGGAGCCAGGTGCACTTTATGGAGAACGTGTTGTGAAGACTCTGTTGGCAGATTTAGAAGATAAAGGCTATAATCTATACCTTGATAGATTTTTTGTTTCTCCTGAACTAGCCACTCATCTTTTGCAGAAAAAAATAAATATGTGTGGCACTGTGCAAAAAAACAGGAAAGGCATGCCAAAAGATTTACCGACTCATTTCCAAAATGATCGTATTGTTGCTGGTTGGTTGGTTGGTTGGTTGATGTTTAATGGCACAAGGTCCAAATAGGACATACTGCGCCAGACGATGTGTAAAATATAAAATACAAGGTGTAAAATATTAAAACAAGGCTTTTTCATGTAAAAAGGTAGTGTAAAGTTAAAATCCGTGAAATCTAAAAACAATAAAAGCAAAATGTAGAAAAGTAAAATGTAGATAAAAAGGAGTCGAGGACATCTGGATGGGGGCCCCCATCCAGATGCAGGTCAGGAACACACACTTCACAACAAATGAAGAAAGTTAATACGCTGAAGGAAAGTAAAAAGATTATAATGTGGGGTTTCACCCAGTATATCGTCAAGTTTTGGGTAAGAACAGTTAAAATAACTTTGGTAAAGTATATTAAAAGCTGTGCAAGATGTTAAAATATGACGAATGGTGAGATGGGTATGACAGTGGGAACAATCTGGAGTGGGTTCACCTAGGAGTAAGTGTTTATAAGTAAGTCTTGTGTGCCCGATGCGAAGACGTGTTAGAGTAACGTCCTGTTTGCGGTAAGGAAAAGAGGGCCAGTAGGTGACAGTCGGGTGTATTGAATGAAGTTTATTTTCCGTTTCGTTGTTCCATTCATTGGTCCAAGTGTGCGTTATTGAATATGAGATTTCAGCCTTTATATCACTGTAAGGCAAAGAGCCAGTAAAAGGGAATGTAGCATGTTTAGCTAAATAGTCAGCATGCTCATTGCCCTGTATCCCAATGTGGCTGGGCACCCAGCAGTAAAGAATATCATACCCGCTATTTATAAGTTGTCTGTGCATATGGAGGACTTTAGCAATATAACTATTAGAAGGAGAGCCAGATTTGAGATTTTCTAGAACACTTAGAGAGTCTGAGTAAATTATAAAGCGCATTTTATTTGAGCTAGAAATAAAGCAGAGGCTTTCATAAATAGCGAGGAGTTCTGCTGTAAAAACGGAGCAGAAATTGGGGAGAGTGTAGCTACAAGAGTGAGAGCCACTTGTATAGGCAAAGCCAACATGGCTCTCAGATTTGGACCCATCACTGTACAGATTTTCATAATTATGGTATTTAGCTTGGTGGTCATGGAAGAGCTGTTGATATATTTGGGGATCAGTGTTTCGTTTTGTGAAGCCTTTGAATGGCTGTAAGTAGG
This sequence comes from Cheiracanthium punctorium, assembly GCA_038373885.1. NCBI lineage: Eukaryota > Metazoa > Arthropoda > Arachnida > Araneae > Cheiracanthiidae > Cheiracanthium > Cheiracanthium punctorium. Next base: position 65,361 of record JAWZYV010012229.1, on the reverse strand, counting down.
AGATATGCCATGTGTCCCAAGGTGGGATTACAAACTGAGAGCAAGTAGAGACTTTCACATCTACTAACTGGGTGCGAGTAAGGCTGCTGCGAGTTCTGAGTCCAAAGTGAGGGGTGCAAGATGGACGATTCTGATATAAGCGATCCAGATGAGTGTCAGTAAGAGAATGTTTTAATGGGTGTGAAGGGTGAGAAAGGATGCGGAAGTACGTGTTCAATGACAGCTTATGACGTATGTGGTTGAGTGCAGGTTCATGACATGTCACATACAGACTTTGTATAGGCGAGGTCCTAAAAGCACCTGAACAAATACGTAGTGCAGTATGATGCACGGTGTCGAGTTTCTTTAAAATTGAGTTACAAGCTGATCCGTACACACTGCAGGAATAGTCTATCCTAGAACGGATAACAGCACGGTAAATCCGCAACATGGCATCGCGGTCAGCCCCCCAGGAAGTATTAGAGAGCACCTTTACAATATTCAAATTCTTTTCACATGTACCCTTAATGTAAGAAATATGGTCGCGAAACGTTAGTTTCTTGTCAAGGTATATACCTAAAAATTTGATGGAGTCATGAACTTCTATTTTGTCCCTGTCCATAAAAAGTTCTGGATCAGGATGGATCCCACGTCTTCGACAGAAATGTACAGCAACAGTTTTTACTGCAGAGAAGCTGTAGCCGTTGCTATTACTCCACTTCAGAATACGGTTGATCGCTGTTTGCAACTGTCGCTCAATGCAGCGCATGTCCTTCCCTTGGCAAGAGACTTGAAGGTCATCTACGTACAAGGTGCCATTAACTGTTGGAGGGAGTTCATTAAGAATGTCATTTATTTTTATTGAAAAGAGAGTGACGCTGAGAACAGAACCCTGCGGCACTCCCTCTTCTTGTACAAAATTATCAGATAGGGTGCCATTAATGCGGACCTTAAAATTACGAAGCTTGAGGAAGTTCTTAATAAAAACAGGCAGGTTACCCCGGAGGCCTAGGTTATGCAGGTCTTTGAGAATACCGTATCTCCACGTCCGGTCATATGCTTTTTCAATATCAAAGAAAATAGAAACCAAATGGTTTCTCCTCAAAAAAGCGTTACGGATTTCTGTCTCCAAGCTTAAGATGTTGTCTATGGTCGATCTGCCTTTACGGAAACCGCTCTGGTAAGGATGTATATGGTTCTCTGTTTCTAGAATGTAAACTAACCGTGCATTGACCATTCTCTCCATTAATTTGCAAAGGCAACTAGTAAGAGCTATGGGACGATAGTTTTTAGGGTTAGTGGTGTCTTTGCCAGGTTTTGGAAAAGGGATGACATAGGCATTCCTCCAAGGGGAGGGAAAGGTATGTTCATCCCAGATTCTATTGTATAATTGAAGAAGCCTGATCAGGGAGTTGTGGGAAAGGTGTTTAAGCATCTCGTAGGTTATTTTGTCAGGGCCTGGAGAAGTATTTGAAGATTGTTTTAAGGCTTTATTTAATTCTTCGATGGTAAAGGCACTATTATAAGGCAAATGAAGTGAGGTTTTAAAGTTCAGATTATGCTGTTCGAAATGTTCTTTATGTCGAAGGAAGGTATTTGGATAGGAATTATTGCTGGAAGTGTACGCAAGTGTTTGACCAATAGCATTTGCTATATCTTTTGTGTCAGAAATTATACTGTTATTGATAGAAAGGCAGGATATAGAGTGGTTGTTATATATGCCCATGGCTCTTTTAGCTTTCGTCCATAGCTCTTTACTAGAAGTTGAGATGGAGATGCTGGAGACATATGCTATCCATGACTCTTTTTGGGATTGCCGCCTAATTTTCCGGGCATTGGCTTTTGCTTTTTTGAAGTTGATGAGATTTTCGGTTGTGGGGTACCGCCGGAAGTGGCCCCATGCTTTTTGCTGTTGCTTCTTGGCAAGGGTGCATTTGTCGTTCCACCACGGTTTTTTATTCTTACAGAGATTCTTGCAGGACATGGGGATGCTGGCATCTGCAGCTTTAAGGATGATACGAGTGATATTACAAACGGCCTCATCAATATTGCCTTCAGTTACAGTAGAGGAAATAGTAGACAATGAAGTGAACTTTTGCCAGTCGGCCCTTTCATGGATATAGTGAGGGATGGTATAGTTTGGAACAGAATTTTTATACCAAGGTGACAGGAAAATCGGGAAATGATCACTATTATGTAGGTCAGGTGAGACAGAGAACTTATACAAGGGAAGGATAGATGGAGAGCAGATTGCAAGGTCTATGGCATGGAAGGATTTAGTCGGATAGTGGAAGTAAGTATTATCACCGTTATTCATACTACATAGGGAGAAATCTGTTAGGAGTTGTTCAATTTGCTGTCCTCTATTGTTGATGTTTTTGCTACCCCATAAGGGGCTATGAGCATTCATGTCCCCTAAGAGGATGAAAGGTGGAGGAAGTTGTTGGATAAGATTATTGAGTGAGTTCGTGCAGATGGTTTCGTTAGGTGGTAGATAAATGCTGCAGATTGTAGTGAGCTAATTAAGGTGGATACGTGCAGCTACTGCTTGGAGGTTGCTATTAAGGTTAACTGTTTGAGAGGGATAGTTATTGTTAATTAGTAGGGCAACTCCACCGGAGGCCCTTTCGTTACACTCATAATCTTTCCGAATAATAGTATAATTGCGTATGGTAGTTTTTATTTTAGTTTTGAGGTAAGTTTCCTGTAGGGCAAGACAGGCGGGATTATGGTTGTAAATAAGTGATTTGAGGTCGTCAGTTTTACTTAGGAAGCCGTAGCAGTTCCAAGAAAGCAACAGGGCCATAATCAGGTTGAATTAGGGATGACGGACAGTTTACTCTTAGTCCCTGAAGGTTTCAGTAAGGTGCTAGGAATAACATCATCATCCATTGCATTATCTGTTATATCAGAGTCAGAGGGTTCCAAATTTAGGATGGAGTCATCAATGGATCGTTGAGGAAGGATGCGTTTATGTCTAGATTTGTTGTATTTTGATTTATAAGCAGCAGTTTTTTTAATTTGTGGTCTATTGTGTGTAGAGTTATTGCTTTGAGGTTTTTTCTTGGAGGTGCTTTTTTGAGGCACTATGAAAGTATTATGTTGTGTTGTAGTTGTATGTTTAGCAGTGGTAGTGGAACGAGATGGAGAGACTGGTAGAATTTTTGGTGGGTCGGTTTGGGTAGCTATTGATTTAACAGGTTTGGTTGCTGCAGAATAAGACAAACCGGGTTTGGGTGTACGTGAGTTAATTATTTTACGGGCTTCTGGGTAAGGCAGTCCTTGTGTGGCACGCAAGGCCTGAATTTCTTTTTCATAAGACCATTTAGGACAGGCACGTGAATAGGATGGATGATCTTGTTGACAGTTAACACATTTCGGTGGATTAGAGCAGGTGTCACTTTCGTGGCCAAGAGTCCCACAACGGGCACAAGTTGGGGAACCACGGCAGGAGGTTTTGGTATGGCCAAACCTTTGGCACTGAAAGCAACGGGTAGGATTTGGTATATAAGGTCTAACAGCACATGAAAGATAGCCGGCTTTAATATGAGAGGGGAGTTTAGGAGACTGGAAAGTCAGTATGATGTGTTTTGTGTCCAGTATTTGGTTATTGCGGTGGATAGTGATTCTTCTAACTGCGCAGACATTTTGAGATTGAAGATTTTCTAGAATTTCAGCTTCAGAACAATGGATTAGATGCATGATGCTGTGAGCTTGTTTGTTATTAGCTACTTCCACTAAGAGGTCTCCAGATCTTATTTTTTTTATTTTGACAACTTCTCCAACATTAGCTATTATGCACTTGTGTATAAGAAACGGGGATGTTTGGCCAAAGTTTCCTTCCTCACATTTAACAAGAAAAAATTTTGCATTAACACCTCCTGGAGAAGGAGGTTTCGGATCAATGACATGTGACAATGAAAGTGTCGAATCCATATTGGGGAATGGAGGTTCAGACCCGACCGCACCACCCACCACGGAGCCCAACAAGGGGATGCACAAACGTGCACCAGTGCTAGTCGGGGCTATACGCGCACAGTACATCCCTTAGGCAGCGTCCACCCTTAACGACGTGCCCAGTAGATGTCCGTTTGCTTGATCCCTAGCAGTTGACCGAAATCAGTACCACCAGCCGGTTGATACACAGGGGAACGCTGTGCACCTCCCGTTTACCCGAAGCCGAGGCCAAAGCAATGTGTTGGAGAAAAGACCCCTCAATTACCAGGATCCCCATTTCCGGGGACACGGGTCTCCACGCACGGCAAACACGTGGGTAGTTTTCCGCCAATAGAAGCTGACGGCACAGGGCGGCCGCAGCTTCTAAAGGGGGGCCCTCACCTCCACAGAGGAAACTACACTGAGGGGGAAAAGGAAGGATACAGCTAAGAGGAGAGGAGGGTAGAACAAAGAAAAGCGAAAGATCGCTGGGGCCCCGGGATTGCGACACCCGTAAAGACCTAAAGTAGGTCTTCCCCCTGAGGGGGATCGTATTGTTGCATTTCAAAAGCAGGGTATGAATGTCATAGGGTTCAAAGACAAAAAGAAAGATGTCACCATGTTGACCACTTTTCACGGTAAGGAACTAATTCCTACAGGAAAAAAACATCGAAAAACAGGAGAGGACATAAGACAGCCACAATGCGTTATTGATTACAATAAGTATATGGGAGGAGTAGATACAGGGGACTCCATCATGCATCATTACCCAGCTCTCCGGAAAACTGTAAAATGGTATAGGAAATTATTTTTCGGTTTTCTTGACATGGCGTTATTAAATGCAAACATACTGTTCTGCAAGCAAAAAGGCAGAAAAATTTCATCTTTGGAATTCCGAACAAATGTTGTTGAGCAAATTGTCCAAAGACATACAGAAAATAAGCCCTCGAAACTACAAACTGCAAAAGTTGCAAACCCCTTGCGATTGACTGGGCAACATTTTCCTAACATATATGTAGACGCAAAAGGTAAAAAGGCACAAAGAGAATGCATTGTATGCTAAAAAAGTTCAGTAAAAGAAAAAAAACGCAAGTTGACTTATTATGAATGCAAAACTTGTAACGTAGGGCTTTGTCCTGGAGAGTGTTTTGAAATGTATCATAAGTTACAAAAGTTTTAAATATTATTGAGTAATTTTCTTACATTTATCTTATATTTTCTTATATTCAGTTTTATAATATTTTATCTATATTTTGAATACTCGTAAGTTTATAATTTTTTGTTATTTATATTTTTGTTATTTTATGTAACTTTTTTTTAGCAAAATGAAAATATTTTCTTTAAATTACGCAATTGTGTTTTTAAATATCGTGAAAAATTTACTACAGTTTATTCAGATACTATCAATGATAATAATCTGCAAATTTCAACGTATTTAACTGCAGTAATGATTTTTTATGAATTTTTAAATGAAATTAGGCTTAACGGGGAAAAATGCCCGGTCCCGTGCGTGCGTAGTCTCTTTGAGCGCGCGGGCCTGGGGAAGCGCTTCTTTCTCCTTTCGCCGGTCCTGAACAGGTTAAAACTGATAAATTTTATCGGGATCACCTAACCTCCTTATACAATAAAGTAATGATAAAGGTAAAAGAAACTATCTCAGCTGCTGAATGCATCAGCTTTACTGCTGACATTTGGACTAATGACGCAAAGACTGTGTCACTTTTAAGTCTTACAGCCCATTTTGTGAATCTGCAAAATGGCAATCGCCCAAAAGTAGTACTTGCAGCAATGCCCCTGCATGTGGATCACAATGCTGAGAACATAGCCAAACAACTACGCCATTCTGTGATTGAATTCTGGGAAATTCCTCAAGCAAAAATTCATGCACTGGTGCACGATAATGCTAGAAATATTACAAAAGCAGTCACCGATTGTGGTTTTTTTATTAGTATCAGATGCTTTGCACACACATTACAACTGTGCATAGATGATGGTTTGAAAACGCAAAAAGGCATTTCTGATTTGTTGGCTGCATCGCGGGCAATGGTAGGACACTTTAATAGATCCGAACAAGCCCGAAGAAGGTTGCAAGAAATTCAGGAGCAGCAAAACCTTCCTCCACTCTCCTTAATTCAAAATATAGTCACCCGATGGAATTCGGTTTATGACATGCTCCAACGCATGCTTAGTTTAAAAGAAGCTTTAATAATATACGACGTTCGGTATAGCCTTCCAGTTGCAGGTAAACTGGACACAAACCAGTGGAGTTTAGCTGAATCTCTTTGCAGTTTGCTAGAAATTTTCAAAGATGCTACGCTGGAAATATCCTCGGATAACGCCACAGCTTCGTTGATTTTCCCTTAAGTGGAAACATTAATCAAATCCCTAGAAGAAGAACCTGCTAATGGAGTAGAAGATGTAAAAGAAACAATCCTTGGAAGTTTAAGGGTCCATTTTGGCCAAATATACAACGATAAAACCCTCCTTCTAGCAACATTCCTCGACCCAAGATTTAAAAACCAACCATTTTCGGAGGAAAAAATGTCATGCCTAAAAAAATGGCTGCAGGAAGAACTTTGTCTTAATGATAATTTAAGTCCCAGTACTTCACAGAACAATCTGGTGAATGCAACAGAAACAGCAGTAGTTTCGGAAAAACCCCAGAAAAAAAGGAGAACAGTTTGGGATTATATCAATAAGAAAAATGAAGATATCAGGAGGCAAACAACAGACCCGAAACTTTCATCTGATCATGAAGAATTTAATCGGGAAATCCAACAATATATTTCAAGTTCCAACACAACACAAGAAGATAATATTTTCCAATGGTGGACAAATTCTCACTATAGAATGCTGAAAAAGGCTGCAGTGAAGTATTTATCTTCTCCTCCTGCAAGTGTTTCCAGTGAACAGTTATTTTCAACTGCTGGACTAATTTATGAGGAAAATCGATCTCGCTTAAAGGCGGAAAATGCTGAAAAACTCTTATTCTTAAACAAAAATTTAATCCTTCTGAATTTTCAGTATTAAGCAAATAAGTTTTAAAGTAGGGTATGGTGGGGGTAAAACGGGTACGAGTGTTTGTTTTCGAACAAAAAGATAAATAAATTGCTTTCAAATAATTTCTAAAATGATTTAACGTTATAGTAACGGAAAAAAAAGAACAGTTAGGACGACGGTTAGAAAACAGGAGCATGGAATTTTTTTTTGTTTATTTGTTTGCAGTATCGATATTCTTTTTAAACTCGTTACTGTTATCTATCGCATGCGTCCCACGTTTTAATTTTAAATTTTACAAGTTTTTCGTGGCTATTAAAAATTTATAATTGCAAACTTTTGAATGGATTTAGGAATTTGAATTTAGTTAAAATCAATATGCGGCTAGGAAAAGTTACTTTATACTTTTTGGTCAGTTTTAAAAATTCGCTATATTTAAGAAATATTGAAATAATTATTTTCTAGGTTTTAGATATCTGTTTGCAAAGCAGAAATTTGAATTTTTGAATTTCTTACTGAGAAATTCTCGGTGCGAGTTTTTATATTTGTGGCGAACCTTTGCACTAAAATAACCACTCTTTTATTTATTTATTTACTTTTTTTTGGGGGGGAGGGGGGGATTTATTTTTTCCGAAACTAATAAAGATTTATCAAGGATTTGAGATTTTTAGAAAATTTGATCTCCGACACTTAAATTTTACCATCAAATTCAATAAGATGAGGTATTTTATATTACTTTAATTTTCTCTTTGCTCGACGCCGAAGAGTAATTTATTTGAGACTTTTTGTAATGGTTTCATATCTTTTATTAAGATTAATTTATAGAATATTATTATACATGCGATAGTGCAATCAGCATTCAATTTGTGTACTTCATGAGGAAAAAAACTCATTTTACGATTAAGGTTCTTTTGATTTGCCGAATTTTTTCTGATTTATCTCAATCGTATTCATAGAACAATTTACAATTTTAGCTTATAAATTTTGTGCGTAATCAAGGTTTTTTTTATTTATTTTGTTTTGTGCGTAATCAAGTTCTTTTTTATTTTGTTTTATGCGTAATCAAGTTTTTTTTTTTAATTTTGTTTTGTTTAATGTTGAAAATAAATTTTACTTATTAAAAAAGTCTTGTGCCCAGTGTAAAATTAGAATTTACTTATTCTCGGTAGATTAAAAAATCATAACGTACTGCAATTTCTATCGATAGATAGCCTGACAACTTAGAACAGGTAAGTTCTCTAAAAATACTTTGCTTGGTGGGGGACTATTTGAGGGTCCTAACGCATATTCAAGGTACATCTGGTCATCTGGAGAAAATCACCCAAAACTCTAGACCATTAGATCGACAGCCACGCGAGGAGAAAGAATTCCGAACCTGTACACTAAGACGCTTCCCAGTGCTCAGCTTTTTATAAATTCGGCCATTCGTCGGCATGATTAAATAGAAAAGAAAGACTAGAACTACTGTAAATTCACACTTCAATGTATCCACTGCTTTTTCTTTTTAATGCTTTCTACTGAGCTCAAATTTTATCAAGCTGTTATTCATTTTAACGAGAACAACACTCTCGTTACGAGAACTACACTGTTGTGCCCAGAATACAGATGTAGGTTTAAATGACATTAAATTATAGAAAGTATCGGTATCGGCCGATACCATAACTTAAAAGTATCGGTATCGGCTATTTCTGAAAATGAATTTATAGAAAAAGTATCGGTATCGGTCATCGGTGAAAATGTGGTATCGGTCGATCCCTAGTTATATGCGTCTAGAAATAGAGATAGAGAAAATGAAGTTATTTTAATAAAATAAAAAATCAATCAATAGAATTCTACATACGAAGAGTGATAGATGCAAAACTCATTCTCCACGTCTTCAAAACTCACATTTCCCATATTTAACTTTATTTTTTGGCTTCACCAAAATTATGAGACCTTTAGGACTGTGTGCAAGTAGCTATTAAGGCAACAAACGTATTACCAAAAAAAGTGCCGCTAAATCATGTTTGTTAATTTTTTTTTTTTTTTTTTCAGTTTTCTAAGAGCTAAAAACAACCTTTCTAAGTGGAGAAAGTGAGTTTTACATCTACACATGTATGCGTTTGTGTATAATGGTCGTCATAAACTGACACTGAGCAATGCTGGCCCTAAAAGTACTCGGGTGTTATGAGAATGACAGTGTATTTTCACAATAACTTTATTTTGAATGTTCACAATACGTCCAATACTAATATGCTTATATTTTCCAATTACAGAACCCATTGAACTGTACGTATACAGTTCAGTACTGGTCGATATGCACCCTAGGAAACTAAGAAGTAAGTATATCATCAGCAGTTTCTACTACTAGCCACTGCATGTGTCCGGCAAAGGCGCGCAAATCCGTTAAAGAAAATAAGACGGTTATTCCTACAGGGTGTCACAAAAAGCTGGTAACGGACTTTAATTATTTATACTGCCCACTTATCTATAATAGGTAAATTGAAAAAATGTTCAAAATTTTTATAGGTCGGAAATGAGACTCCGTTAAGAAATAATTCCTCTCTTTCATTTTCAAAAACTCACACTTTTTAAAATTTGTATGGGCCCCCGTACAAAACAATTCCCAGTTAGTAGAATGTGCCCCAAACTCATGAAGTGACATAAAAAATTTGAGTTATACCTTCAGTGTCAGAGATATGAAGATAAATATAATGCTGACATAAACCACTTTTCTATGACTCTCGAAGGGGGAAAAAAATCATTTGAATGATCGCATTTTTCAGGGGTCATAAAGAAATTACGAAAGAAAATCTTTTTTTTTCCACTCTAGAAATAAACGTTCACATTCAAAATCATGTGTAGTCCCCGTTCATATTTCTCTAAAGATATCTCTCAGACGTTGTATGATGAAAGGCTCAAATTTAGTATATCACCTCATTAGTGTATAGGGCACATTTTATTCATTGGGAATATTTTTGCACGAGGGTCATATACGAATTTAAAAAGTTTAACTTTTTGTAAATGAACGAGAGGAATTTTTTCTTAACGGAATCTTATTTCCGAATTTATTTTGAACATTTTTTTCAATTTACACTGTCCACTTATCTCTAATAGATAAAGAATTAAAGCCCGTTAATACCTTTTTGGGAGACCCTGTATTTTTCCATAGCTAATTATAGATTCTGAAATTATTGGAGTGGACCCGAGGGCCCATAGATGGTAACGCACGTGGTATGTATAACTGTTTGCTTTTCAAAGCATTTTTTTTAGCCTTTCTTGTCACTGCACTTAATGCAAAAACCTTTTACAGTAATTATACTGCGTGATTAACGTAATAGTTTAAGTTCTGTAACTTCCCTTTAAACTTTGAAAATTATCGTACTTTACCTTATTTTAATGGCGGCAGTACTTCTGGCAAATCTAAAACCTTTTGAATCATCTTTATTAAATCTTAAGCAACTCGTAACGGCGATACCGCTACTCAAATTGCGTTAATCTAACTAATCACTTTCTTTCGGCTGTTAAAACGTGCGGTGATGCTAATTTGCCGCCCTCTTACGTCACTATATGACGCTTTTCCCTCTCGGCAAATGACGGGCAACTTTTTGTTTACTCGGTCGTGTCCGCCAGGAGCCTTTAAATGCTGTTACATTTAGTGAAGCTTTCTCTTGCCGGTCAATGGCTTACTAGCACGGCAACTGGTCAGCCGTTTTTGTTCCAGTCTGCAATTATGTTTTTTGGATGTGCTTATGTGGATTGTAAGGCATTTATGTTTCTACCATTTTTAATAAACTGTTTTTATCTGCTAAAAGGTGTCTTCATCTGTTTGTCATCATGCATTTTTTAGGCTGTTTCTTTAAACAACCTGCTTCCTCTGCCAATTAAGAAAACCTGCTAGTTTTTAGATGTTCGACGTCGACTTTAAAACGTCATTTTTTATATAAGAAATTCAGTAAGCGTTTAGCCCAGTCGACTTTGAACAACAATAACATAGCGGTCTTGGAAGTGATTCAAAAGTGTTAGGTGACAAAGAACCCACCGAAATGAACATATACATTAGTTAGATGTCCTGCAGTGGCCGAGTCAACTTATTCGCGTTTCCCATAAGAACACCGAAAGTGAATCGACGCCAACCTTCATCAGTACTTTCTAGAGTGACAACTTCTAGGGACTAGGCTGATCTGGGACCGCGTAAGATAAAAGGAGCTGGGGCGCGTAGAATCTCGTGGCTCTAATGCCCTCCATGTTGAAAGGATACCTCTAGTGGTGCCGATCCAGGCGCTGGTCTCTCATCTCGAATGGGTTCAAAATTAGGAAATCTCGAGCTAAGTAGGTCTTCCTGCCACTGGGGCTCAATAAAATGGAAATCTCCCCATTTCGCTGATCTGCGTACTATACGCAAGATTTGGGACCACTCCGTAATTACCCACGACGTTTGCAACATCAACAACTTTTTAAATGATAATATAGTTGGTATTTTTAGTGTGTTTTAAAGTAATATTTATAAAATGAGCTTGTTACTCTCACAGCTTACATCTAAAGCAAGATCATTCTTCGAAAGACGCCCAAGTTTGTAGAGGGGGGGCGGGCGAAACCAGAAATTATTTGTCTTTTTCTCTTTTGGAGCACGGGTTCATTTTCACATTAATATGGAGATACACTACCGGCCATTAAAACTGCTGCACCAAAAAGTTGATCAGCTAAAGGCGTGAAATTTAAACGACAGGAAGAAGATGCGGTGACATGGAAATGATTAGCTTTTAAGCGCTTTAAGACAAAGTAGGCGAAGGCAGCGACACCTACAATGTGCTTAAATGAAGAAATTGTACAGCCGGTTTCTCATGCACAAATTGAATCTAAATGTTGCTGCCTGGTGAAAAGTTGTTGTGGTGCCTCGCATTCGCGTACCAGCACGTTTCCGACTTTGATAAAGGTCGAATTCTATCCTACCGGGATGGCGGTTTATCCTATCGAAGTATTGCTGCTCGCGTTGATCGAGATCCAATGACTGCTAGCAGAATATGGAATCGGTGAGTTCAGGACAGTAATACGGAACGCCTTGCTGGATCTAAACGGATCGCTATCACTAGCAGCCGAGAAGACAGGCATATTAACCGCATTGCTTTAATAGATCGTGCAGCCCCGTCATGAGCTCTGAGTCAAGTTATGGGGCCGTTTGCAAGACAACAAGTATCTGCACGAACAGTTTGACGACGTTTGCAGCATGGACCCTCGACTCGGAGACCATGGCTGCGGCTAACCTTGACGCTGCATCACACATAGGAGCGCCTTGAATAGTGTGATCAACTACGAACCTGGGCGCGCGAATGGCTAGACATCACTTTTTCATATGAATAAAGGTTCTGTTTACAGCATCATGATGGTCGCATTCGTGTTTGGCGGCACTCTTGTTAGGAAAAGTAACTGTAAACCTTACCTTAAAGGTTCCATGACATGTGGCTGTGTTTCCTTTATTATAACTGAATGAGGTATAACTTAACTTTAAATTATTTGCCTTAAAATCTAAAGGCACAGATAGCTCTTATTTTTATCAATTAAAGTTCTTACTTAACACTATTCTAATATCAACGCTTCAAACAAGCCCCTAATTGCTGCAAAACATTTTGCATAATGTGTTTCTGTTTTTGGCCGCTAGAGGCGCTGTACTCCCGGCGAGTTGCCGCGGAGCTATTTTCTCCTTTTTCTTTTCACGTCACAGGTCCGCAGTCCTTGGTGACGTCGTTGCCTGGCCAACAGTATAAAAGTTCGCCATTCGCCGCGAGAGAGAGAGGAGGCGAAAAGGGTGATGCGACAGATGCGTGTAGAAGGACGCTCGAAGCCAGCCATGTGAGATGCTCTGAGCTGAGTCAAACGATTAACCTGGCGAGCCTTCCCGCCGCAGCTTCCAATAAAGCCTTTTTGATTATGCCACTACAAGCTTATCTCAAGGTGATGCTATTCGACCCCGGTTCGATTTGTTGTCTAGAATGTCCAATGACACATAGATGCTGTACCACATCAAATACCTGTTTTTTGTTTCCTTTGTTCATCCCCATCTGTATACAAGCCTTCATGCTTCATTACTAAAATAAAAGAACTATCAAGGTAAACGCTTTTGTCATCTTTTACCTGGCAAGCCCTCAATTCATTTTTCTTACTAGCTTTCACTGCTCAAAATTTTGAAGTATAAAACTCTGCTAAACACAGACATTTAGGTTATGGGCCTCTGCCATTTAAAAATTATGTGAAGATTATGTTATTAAGTATATGCATGTATTCCTTGATTTTAACTATTTACAAAAAGATTTTAACGAGCATTAAGAGGGCGGGCCCTGATTAGAAGTTTTTAATTATATAAATCTATCTGAAATCCCAAAAAAAAAAAAAAAAAAAAAAAAAATGGAAACTATATCGATGCAAGTTGATAAATTGGGCTCTGATAACTATGAGACATGGAAAGAAGATATAAAAGTCTTGTTAATAGATAGAAATTGCTGGGATATTGTAACCGGCGAAGAAATTAGACCAAAAGAAACGGAAGTTAAAGAGTTGAGGGACTATAAAATTAGATACGGTAAAGCGTATAGTACCATATATTTAAATATATCCAGTGAATATAAGCCCCTCCTCGCCGGGACATATGATCCCAAGGAAGTTTGGGAAAAGCTAAAGAAACACTTTAAGCCCAAATCAAGAGCTCGTTCTATCGCTTTGACCGATGAGTTCTTTTCATGCAGAATTAACGACAATGAGGAAGTAGGATTATTTGGTGCTCGTTTAAAATATATTGCAACGCAGTTGCGTGAAGCCGGTACACCATTAGTGGATTGGTACCAATCTTTTCAATTAATTAGATATTTACCCCCTGAGTATGCAGGGATTGTGCAGGCCATCTATAGATGGGATAACGATGAATTTAAGTTCGATAAAGTTCTAGCTGAATTATTAGCCGAGGAAGCCAGGTTGAAACAAAGCAACTTAAAGGCTGACTTTCAAATTATATGCAGCAAGCATTAAAATTTATTGCCTATCCTAATGTTAATCGGTAAATGTAGAATAAAAAACTAATCAGAAAAAATTGTACGTGAATATTCTTATAAATAAATAAATTGTAAGGATTGACAGTTTCTCTTCGTGATTTTGTGTGCAATAAAATAAATTTTTCTATGTTGTTTACTGCTATTAATAAAATGTTAAAATGTTAAGTTAAAATGATGCCATCATTTTACTTATGTATCTGTATATAATATGTATTTATAAAAGTAAAAAAAAAAAAATGCCTTTCCGATTACCGAACAGTTTGAGTAGAATGTTTGCGTTCTTAATTTTTAATTTATCTTTATCTGAAAGTGCACAGTTTTACAGCTCTCCAATTTGGAAGAAATAGAGATCCACACATGTCACAAATAATATTCAAGTTTCGGTGATCTATCTATTGAGGATCACCAAATCATTAGATCAAATAAAGAACTTACATAGTGAATTCAAATTTACTGGATCAGCGTGAAATGTATACAGTGTATTTTCCTCCCCCAACCCCCAATTTAGCTTTCTTATTCTAGCAATTAATATTCGGTCAATATCCCTTTAGATTAAAAAAGTATGGTAAATTTAGATTAAAGAAGTCTTAGATTTTTAAGAAAGATAAAGCTAAAGTCAGTTTTGCAGATATATCCAAAATTAATTTTTGTTTGCTTTTCGTAATTGTTTACTCCGTGTGCATAATCAAAGTTTGAGCGGGTTTTTTTCTTTAGTTTTTCTTTTTTTTCTGATGGACACTTCTCCTCCCCCAAATGTATTCACATAGGAAGAAACCTTTTTCGTTTTGTGTTCTTTGACTTCAACTGATCTATCCAAGATACTTGTACCCTTGGAAAAATTCATTAGTACGTTCAAGGCGGCAAGTTTCCTCAAAGAATGAACCAACCCTTCTTATCTGTAGCTCTGGGAACCGCCGATTGAGACTCATAAATATCTCCTTTTTCTTGTCTATTCTCAATGACTTTCGACTGAGGTGCAATAAAATAGAACTCGATATAGGCGATAGGCCCAGTGAGTGCTCTATTGTTGATGGAAGAACCGGAAATTGATATGCAAATACGGAACATTCTTGTCACTTTCACTGGAGACTTAGTAAAGACAGTTGCAAAAAAATTTTTGGTCGTAAAGGTGTTTATTTTGAGAAAAAAAATGTCCGACACCTGAAAGCAAAAGGAAGAAGAATTTATAGAAATCTATAAAAATGATTCATGCTTATGGCAAATAAAAAAGAAGGAATACCATGATAGAGTAAAAAGAGATGTGGCATATGAGAAACTTGTGATAAAACTAAAAGAAACCGATCCAACTGCTAATAAAGCAGCAGTTTTGAAAAAAATTAATAACTTCAGAACTGCTTATAGAAGGCAGTTGAAAAAGGTAAAAGAATCGATGAAGTCAGGTGCTGGATTGGATGAAATTTACCAGCCCACTTTATGGTATTATGATATGCTTTCCTTTCTACGTGATCAGGAAATACCTTGCTTTTCGCTTTTTCTCGCTATTTTTTTTCAGAAAGCACGAGGCCAACTACCGCAATCACTGTATCCATTGACGCCATTCTGTGCCAAGTCTGAACGCAAACTGTGAAATGTTTGATCGTGTGGGCAAATGATAAAGGCGTGGAAAGTCAGTTATTTATTGCTATCCCGGTCATAAAAAACTCCAACCCCGGTCATAAAAATCGCCCCGTAACTAATTGTTTGTCAGACGAATTCGGCACCTTTACAGGGCAAAAAAAAAAGATCATTCCAGAAGAGGAGCAACCACAAGATTCACCATCATGCAGTTATAGTTTAGGCCTAAATAATTTAGTCACCTCAAGCATTGAAAAGAAGAAGGATGGTAGAAAAAGGGTCTTGCGTAGTAGAAATGCTGCATATAAAAGAATTAAAATTTTGGAAAATGCTTTAGATGCAGAAAAGAAAAAATCTGCTAAGTATAAAAAGCACTGTCAGAGACTCCAAGAAAAAAAGTCTCTTACACCAGGAAAGTTAAATGTACTATGTCAAAAGGCACTACAGTTATTAAACATAGCATTAGTTAATCAATTGATTCATAATTCAAAATTAATGAAAACTAACAGAGAAAAATTTGCTTTCACAAAATTTGTAACAGGTAAAATTTTGAAAAAATATAGATTAACAAAATTTACAAGAGCTTTCACCTTTCAATCCAAGAAGAATGTATCAGTGTTGAATTACCAAAGGGGATCAAATTCAATAGCTCCACGTATAAAAAAATGCATTACTTTCTTTTTTTCAAGATGATGAAAATTCTACTATTGCCCCGGGAAAAAAGGACTGTATTAAAAATTAAAAAATTAAAAAACAAAAGCGATATCTTGTAGATACCTTAAAAAACTTGTATAAGAAATTTATTCTTACTAGTATATTTCATGTATCGTATTTTACGTATCGTAAATGATACTGTGACTGTAAACTTTGTCTTGGTCAAAAAAAAAGGAAACAATTTTTGTTGGCCAACAGATGAAGAGAAGCACCAGATACCCATAGAAGAGATTTTATGCATTATTAAAGATCCTCCCATTCCTATTTCTAGAAGATATTTCCATCTATCAGAAGATGAATATAATTCTATAGAGAAACTCTCAAGATCAGTAATAATATAATATAATTAAAAAGTTGTATAACATAGCATTCTGACTGTGTCATTAATTTTATTGTATATTTCCTTAAAAGAAAGTCCAAACATGTATCTGTCATTAGCATCCTGCCACGGTCATCACCATCCATACCATTTAATTGCTTGTCCTCAAATTATTTATGCTTGAATTCTTTAATTTATGTTTTTTAAATACTTATTTTTATTAGTATTTTAGGAAGTAAACATGATTTGGGATATTAGACTTTGGTTTACTGGGAAAAAATAAAAGATGTATTCTAAATTTTTTTAATAAAAGGGGGATAAGACTGACTTTTTAATTTATATAAATAAAAAAACTTAAAAATGGTTTATTTGATTTTTTTTCTTATGTTATTACTAGTACCCAATTATAAACCTTAAAACAGCTCTCAAAAACTGTATTTGTAGACTTTCTACATGGTTCATGACATAGGATGGTAATGACACTTTTTGTCAAATTTATAAATTTAAGTCTCATTATCTCCAAAATAAATGAAGATATTTCATGAACTGTTGTAGTTTTACAAAAATACATACTTTCTAAAAAACGTAAAACTGCCTCCCTAGTCAAAAGTTGAAAATTTAGACATGCAAAATCACACATTTCTTGAGAATGGCCCGAATGCAAGTGGCTTTTTCTCCCGAGATACTGAAAATGCAACCTTGCAGAGCTTAAAGAAATTGGTGGTTTACATAACACACACTAACATTTTATTATATCTACACATTGTTGCCACATTCTCATATAACATTTACAAAACGGATGAAATGTTTAAACAATCATTTTATCAAATAAATGCAACCTTACAAAGCTTACATAAATCGGTGGTTTACGTAAGACATACTAACATTTTCAGCAGACATTTATTCTAACTTTTATGTCGCATTTTCAATAAAAGGGTGAGAGATAAAATGACATAGTCATTAAAATGTTTTCTGTATTTAATTCTGCTATTTTTTTCTTAAAGGTCCTGAATGCTCCAGTAAAAGATCTGAATTTGGAGAAAAGTAGCTGGCTGGCACCATCTAAAAAAAGAAAAATGAACTGTACACCTATTCCAGATTTACCATGCTATAAAGAATTAGAGCAATTGAAACAGTTATGCCCTACCGCTGTGTGTGTCGGACTTTTAGAAGATGATGATTCATGAACTGACACTGCTTCTGATTCTGATGAACAAATGAATTTGCCCCCAACCATCATTGCTGCTGTTAATCAAGCAGCCATATTAAAAACACCCCTTCATGATTATTTAGTTCAAATTTTCACAAAACAAAATTGTGAGTTGCTTGAAGAAGCTACTGTGGAAAAAGCCAGTAGTTCGTTATGGCATGAGCACAGAAAAGGCAGGCTAACAGCATCACATTTTTAAACTGTGCTTAGACGTAAAGTATGGACAGATAAATTTATTAATCAGATTTTATCACCCTCCTACTTTACTACAGCAGCAATAAAATGGGGGCAGAGGCAAGAAAAAAATGCCTTAAAATGCTATGAAGAGCAAATGCTTTGCCAACATGTTAATTTTAAAATTAATAAATGTGGTCTTTTTATTAATGATAAGTACCCATATTTAGGGGCATCACCTGATGGCATAAGAAAATGTGACTGTTGTGGAACAGGGATTGTTGAAATTAAATGCCCATTTAAATACTGAAAAAATTACTTCAGAGATGTGCTTCCCCTGAATGATAAGCAGTTCTGCCTATCTAATGAAGGAGTAAAGGAGTAATTAGAACAACTCATTCACATTTTTATCAGGTTGTGATTTTAAAATATTTTTCCATAAATACCTTTCTCCTTTTTTTTTTTTTTTTTTTTTTTTTTTGGTTATTTTAGATTCAAACTGCTATTTACTTTAATTTATCAAGATAATATTCACACAAAAGGTGAGTTTTTCGAGAGCAGCATTTCCTGAACAAGTCCTAACAGGTCCACAAAAGTTAAGGTGACCATTCGTACTGATTTTACCAGTACAGTACTGGTTTTCAGTGCATAAGTCCTGGTTAGTCATTAAACAAAACCAGTACACGAAGAGTACTGGTTTTAGATTAGAAAACGTTAAAACAGAAAAAGTAATAAAATAAAAATAATAAAATTAGAACTGGCAACCCTGATAATTCCATGTGATATCGTCAGGTGTCGCATGAGCAGGACCGCTACAACGTCATTCAAGCCAGTGGTGGTCTGATGTACCAACTACTGTGATGTACCTACCTTATTATTATCATGGCGGCAAAACGACGAAAGTGCATATTTAATGATGATTTAAAATTAAAATATACATTTATTAAAGAAAGTAATAATATTGATCCTAGTGAAGTATATTGTGAAAAATGTAGAAGTAAGTTTTCTATTGCAAATAGTGGAAAAAGTGACCTTGAAAACCACATAAAAACAGTTAAACACAAACGAGTAGTGTCAGCAGCAATTGCAAGTTCGAGTATGACATCATATTTTAAGAACAAAGAATTTGAAACTGCCGAGAAGAAGAAAACAGCTGCAGCTGAAGGTTTGTGGGCATATCATACAGTTATGCATAATCAATCTTTTCGATCAATGGACTGTACCCAGGGGCGTAGCCAGAAATTTTTCATGGGGGGGGGGGGGGGGTTACGACTACTGCAACTCACATATATGCATACATGTGTATGAAAGAGGAGCGAAGAATATACATTTTGTATGGCAAAAAATTCCTCATGGGGGGATTATGACCCCCCTAACCCCCCCCCCCTGGCTCGTCCCTGACTGTACCTGTAAACTTATTAAGGCATGTTTCTATGCTAAATTCACATGCTCTAGGCCCAAATGCGAAGCTATAATCACCGATGTACTTGTCCCTTATGCAAATCAATTGGCTGAAGATTTGAGAAACGTAAGTTTTATATCAGTGTATTCAGACGCCTCAAATCACAAAGAAATGAAACTTATTCCATTACTTGTCAGATATTTTTCATACAAGAATGGAATACAGGTAAAAATTATTGAAGTACAGGATTTGCCAGGTGAAACGTCTGACATAGTTACCGAATATATTGTAGAGGTCTTGAAAAAACATAATTTAGAAAGCAAGATATTAGGGTTTTGTGTCGACAACACCAACACTAACTTTGGGGGCATGCGAAGAGCCGGAAAAAATAATATTTTTACCAAGCTAAAAGTTACTTTGGAAGGATGGGAGCTTGTGGGAATTGGTTGCTCAGTGCATATTTTAAACAATTCTATACAAACTGCGGCGGACTGCCTTCCAATTGATATATAAACTTTAATTACCAAGATTTACTCTTACTTTTACATTTATACTGTGCGCGTCAGTGAATTAAAAGAATTTTGTAATTTTGTAGACATAGAATATAAAAAACTTTTGGGTTACAGTGCAATGCGGTGGTTAGCATTACGACCAGCTATTGAGCGCATGTTGGAAATATTTCCAAATTCTAGATAAGCTGCATTTATAGCTTCTGTTTTTCAACATTCTTCTTAAAGTTGATTCTGGAATATGGAAATGATCAGCTAATGCTGTTTTTATTTAAAGCATTTTTCTTCAAATTTTTTTATGATTTCCATTTTACAAGAGAGCGACAAGTTTGGAAAAAAAACGAAATACTTGCCAGGATATTAACAAAAACGGAACTGGTGTAAAGGCCATAATGACCTTACTAGACAGATATTTAGATAAGGGTTACTGTGTAACAATGAATGTAGGAAAAAACGCCGCCGGAAAAAACGCCACCTAAAAAGATATTTGTGTAATAATTTATTAAAATACTTGAAAAATTTTCTTTTCTTTTGCCGAAAAGGGGGGGTATGAAGTTGAATTATGAGGTTTAATGTACTTTGTTTTCCAGAAATGGGGGAAGACACATTTCTAATTGAATAATTCAATTTGTGTATAATTTGGTAGGCGTTAAGGAAGGGGGGAGGGGGATAGACTTTCCTAGAAAGATTTCGGTTTCCTCTAAAAAAAAAAAAAAAAAAAAATAGATTTCCAATTACTTAACAGTAAATGAAGCTTTTAGGGAGCTATAACCCCAAAAAAACATTCAGGTACGCCAGTAGCGTAGCCAAGGAGGGGGGGGATATGGGGTCATACCACCCCCCTCATGATGAATTTTTTGCCATACAAAATGTATATTCTTCACTCCCTTATCACAGCAAATATGCATATATGTGAGTTGCAGTAGTCGTAACGCCCCCCCCCCCATGAAAAGTTCCTGGCTACGCCACTAAGGTACGCTGATGACATAAAAGTGTTAAGATTTCAAAGAAATAAAATCCTTGTTAAATATGGATTTTAATTAACACATAGGTGTGGGGGTGGGGGATAAGGGTTTATTTTTTTCATGTTTAAATGGTTTTTTTTGGCATATCAAATGAATTTTGACTTTTCTTACTGAAGTGCTTTTTAAGAATTACCCCCTCCCTCCTCAACCGCCACCAAGGGCGGATTAAAGGGGGGCGGAGGGGGCGACCGCCCCCCTGAGAAGAAAGAAATTAATGTAAAAGATCCTATTGGATGTATATGTCAATCTTCTAACTAACCGCCCCCACCGACAAACTAACCCCCCCCCCCCCCGACAAACTTGCAATAATCCGTCAAACAAAACCACTTGTTCAAGGTTAAACGAAAATTCCGTTTTTACAGAACAGTGAGAACACTTATTCAAGGTCAAAGGAGAATTCCAAAAATAGTATTCGACCCCTACTGTTTTGACCATTAGACAAAGAGGTAAGATATACATGTCCTGTGGGTCAAAAAAGAACAAAGCGGAGGTAGAGGATCTCGTAGAGGCTTTTTTTTTTTTTTTCCTTCTTTTTTTTTGGAATCATGTCACAACTACTTATGGCTATGTTAAAACTCCGAAAATCCCAAAAGAAAAAGGGGCGAAAAAGCAATAAATCTTTGAAAAGCATTCTCGTGTAGATAAATTGAACATTCATTTATAAAATGACTACGCAATTTATAAATATTTGTACAAGTTATTAATATACCAATTATTTTATTTGTAAAAAATTGTATCACTTGTATTCCTTTTTTATTCAGCAAATAACTATCTGATTTTTATTCATAGGAAGAAACATTAAATAACTTTTAAAAAAGGTAATAGTTTATTGGATGTGATTTAGAATTTAAATTTTTAAACGAGTTCAAATTTTTAAAAAAATTTCTAGTTTAAAACTTTTTTTTCATTTTCATTATTATTATTATTATTATTATTATTTATTGTTATTATTTATTATTATTATTATTTACAGTGAGTCATTTATAAGGATAACATTACGAATATTGATTTTCTATAACTAATAAAATAGAATAAAACACTTCTTTTCCTTCTGCAGAATCTGTAAATGTGCAAACTACAGAAATTCTAAATGACAGGCTAAATAATTCTACCAAAGTAATATAAACTCCTGAAAGAAATGCTGCAGTATGATAAAGAATTCACTAAATTTCTGTAAGCAAAATGTTAGAATGCTCAAATCAGTACTTAAAATGTGTTAAAATTTAATATTATTCAATTTTATTCACTTAAAAATTGTTATCAAAGAATTCGGAAGAAAATAATTCAACAGCAATCAAAGATTGATTATAATTGATATAATTAATAATTTATTTTAGTAATAATCACTTTTAACTTCTTTCTTTTAAGTAGCCTCTCCTGAAAAATATTACATTACTTTAGGACAGGGGCGTTTTCATTTTGTGTTCTCCTTTCACTGGGGACCCAAGGTAGCTGCCCCGTCTGCCCTCGCTTTTGTCAGGCTCTGAGTTTGACACTTAAAAAAAAAAAAAAAAAAAAAAAAACAGTATACCCTAAAAATGAGTACGGGTGTCGACATCCGGTGACACTACAAAGAATTGTTCTCCGTCTTTAAATGAATATGTACTTTGTCTTGAAAATAATACAATAAATAAGTAAATCAATTATTTAGATAAAAAACTTATAAATTAATAATTTGATTTGCAAATTTTGTATGTTTGTTTTGTAGTACAAGAACAGGAATCGATCATGTTTTAACAAAATAATGCAGTTTTGAATGCTCACAACCCAGCAAAAGGATAGGCGGCCCTACATATTTAACGGACGCGTTCACTTACAAGGTCGTCTTTGATTCTCAGTCAGG
This sequence comes from Cheiracanthium punctorium, assembly GCA_038373885.1. Taxonomy (NCBI): domain Eukaryota; kingdom Metazoa; phylum Arthropoda; class Arachnida; order Araneae; family Cheiracanthiidae; genus Cheiracanthium; species Cheiracanthium punctorium. The sequence goes on along the minus strand of JAWZYV010012229.1, from coordinate 42,656 downwards.
TTCTTTAGCAAAGGCTCTATTTCTGATCAAATTAATGTTTAAAAACTAAAGTTACAAAAGTTAGAAAGTATTATTGAAACTTTTCCAACTAATTTTAACAAAACTAATTAACTATTAATTTTAATCGCAGTTATATATAACTAATATTTTACATTTTAAGAAATGAGTTTTAAATGATTTTAAACCAGTTTCCTTTAAAAAGTGTTGCTGTTTTTTTTTCAGCATTTAAAAATTTGTTTAAAAACATTACAATTACACTAACATTTAATTTAAATAAGATTTTTTAAAAATTCTTTTTGACTTATTAATACCATAATTTAGTTTTTAAAAAGGCATCTTTAAAATAAGAATACCAATGTTTAAATGTTCCTTATTCTAAAATTTCTTATTTAAAAACCAAAAGCTAACAAGATAAATTACCATGAATCAGAATAAACTCTTGCCCTTATAAAAAGAAAACCAGTAATAATAAGCCATAGCTCAACCCTAGGTCTCCCCTCAATCCGATAGGGGCGCAGTAGCGTGTAGCAATTCAGTAGACTTGGGGGTTTGGGGGAGGGGGGTTAGTATGTTTTTATGGATTCTGGACACTGAAAAAGACACCGATATATGATTATTTTCTATCATCCTACAAAGGTATGGGGGGGCTCGAGCCCCAAAGCCCCCCTCCTTTCCTACGTCGTCAGTAAGAAATTAATTTTATCTATACAAAATTATATCTCATACAACCCCCCGAAAAAATTTCGGGGTCCCCAAGCCAATTCTAGGTAACAAAGTCCCCCCCCCCCCTTTCCTACGTCGTCAGTAAGAAATTAAGTTTATCAATACAAAATTATACCTCATACAACCCCCTCGAAAAATTTTTCTGGCTACGCTCCTTGCCTCATCGATTAGCATATAAAGACTGTGTTACATCATGAAACTATTAAAAGTAGCGTTTTTTCCAGGTGGCGTTTTTTCCATGTGGCCTTTTTTCCGGTGGCGTTTTTTCCGCTCACCGTAACAATAGACAATTTTTATAATTCTCCCTCTTAAGCAGAAATACTTATAACCCGAAAAACTGACGTTTACAGAACATTAATAGGAAGGGCATTCCAGAAGAACTGAAAAATAAAAAAATTTATTACAGGGTGTCTACCATATAAAGTAAGCTTGATTTCTTGACCTTTTCTTGACTTTATCTTGACCTTTTCTTGACCATAACAAATACGAAACACTAATATCAAAAATACATTCGTGCCAGGGATGCAGAATATGTACGATCCGGCAATCTAGGATAGGGGGAAATTTTGCAGAAAATATACAACTGATTTCAATTTTAACAATGAATTACAAAATTCTTCGAGTTATTCTTTCCCATTCCTATTTTTAAAGCGTTTTTTTTTTTTTTTTTCAACTTTTTCACTGATCAGCAGTTTGCTTTCTCTTAACGTGGACCAATTGCTGTTTAGTAAACATGTATGTAGGTTGTACATTGCAAATATTTTTACACTTATGGTAATACAGAACTTATGCAACTCAATGAACATATCATAAAATTTTGGGGAAATTTGCATATGGATTGAGGGAAATGTAGAGAGTAAAAACAGTTTCTGCACCCCTGCATCATACTGATAGAATGAAGAAAAATTATACTTTTAAATTTAACACTATTAATATAATGGGTGATCAGCGAATAAGCCCCGATTTCAAAATTAAATATCTCTACAACAAAGATCGACAGAATTATGCGGTAAACTGTATGTTTATTAGCAAAACTGTAAAAATGGTGCACAAAAGTTTAGAAAATTTAGTTACGAAAATCGTCAACTAAGAATTTGAATGAAACGGAAAAAGGGAGTTGAGTCGCTAATCGTGACCTAGTGCTTCATTTCTTGACCTTTTCTTGACTTTCGTGACCATTTTTCTAATTCTCGACTTTTCCGTGACTTTCGTGACCTTTGCATGATGGTAGATACCCTGTATTACATTTTTTTCTAGAAATCCCCAAAATTAAGAATTAATACAACTGAGAATGACCTACATGTGGCTATTATTTTTATTACCCAAATAAAACCATTTTCTAAATTAAAAACTCCAAACAAAAGTTGAAATTTGGGGAATGGGAGATTTTCTGATTTTTATGCAGCGTGTATTATTTTTTCTACATTTTTTTTTTTTTTGCATAATTATGAAACATTTCCACTGGAAACAACAGGGTGGATTTTATTACGTTTTTTCAGCGTAACTTTTCTAATTTTTTGGAGTAAAGGCAATAAAAGTTTTGGTTTACAGTAGTACAAACCATAATCGTCACATCGCTTTGGGTGCACTTGAAATATTTTTATTCTTGGTAAAGATAATTATTTGCATTATATACAAATGGGAGTAACCTTTACTATTATAAGTAAATTAATGAATATAGTAAATACACACAGATTTTTGTGGGTTTCTGTATTTTTTTTTTTTGTTATATTGGGGGGGGGGGGGAGGGGAATGTAGTGGTGTTTTAAGACAATTACTATTTGAATTAAAATGGAATGAGTCATGGACATAAGCAGTATTGCAAAAGTAAAAGCAGACTATAAACAAGTTAAGGAGAACTGCAGAATATATAGCACAAGTTAAGGGGGGGGGGGGGGGTAAGACTTTAAAGAAAAAATTCTAAATTTCACTCTTAAAAATGCAGAGGTGGAACTTTGGAGGTACTGTTCAGCTTAGAGGCCCCCCCCCCAACTGCGGCAAATGTTGGGGTTTACGGTATGCCTCAAGAACAGGAATCTTTTTAAAGGGAAAAGGTTAGGTTTTCGAAATCATGAGAGCCTAATACGGAAAAGAGTTCCCTTGGGTTGTTTTAATAACCATGCAAATTTTATATTGAAATCTGACAATATCTTCCAGTGGTGCCAGCACCTTTTAAAATTTGGAATTTTTGCCGAAATCAAAATGTTTGCAAATTTTTATAATCTATGAATCTTAGTGAAAAAAAAAGTTTTTTCTTGAGTTGGCTAATTACCGTGTAAAATTTTTTTTTGAAATAGGTCAATATCTTCAGGTGTCGCCAGCTTCTTTTAAATCATAAAATTTGGGCCAAAATAGGTTTTTCCCAAAAACACAATTCTTGCAAATTTTCAAAATCAATATGAGTCAAGTGCAAAAACATTGTTTCTTGGGTTGGTTAATAAGTGGTAACCTTTTTTTGAAATTGGACAGTAGTTTCAGGTAGTGCCAGCACCTTTAAAATAGAGTATTTTGACAAAGAAAAAAAACATTTTTTTCCCGAAAGTAAAAGTTACTGGATTTTGAAAATCGTTAATAGCTGTGAGGTAAAGTTGCTTTTCATCTTTAGAGTGAATCATGTAAAAAACATTTCAGCACTCAGAATATTGCTGATATTGATTTCAAAAATTGTGTTTTTTTTTTTTTGAGGGGGGGGGGTGTCTATTTGGACCCAAATTTCCAATTTCAAAGATGCCATTGACACCTGAAGATATTGTCAGATTTTAAAAATATTTTACGCAACTATTAACCTACCCAAGAGACAAATTTTTTGCACTCGGCTGATATCAATTTAAAAAATGTGCAAAAATTGCATTTTCAGCAGGAAATGTCTATTTTGGAGCAAATTCCTCATTTTAAAGATGCTGGTGCTACCTGAAGATATTCTCGAAAAAGTTCACCCCAGGAACAGCTTTTTACCCTTAGGCTTTTATCAATTTCAAAAATTGGTGCATTTTCAGCCTGCCCTAATGTTAGGATGTCCCAAAAACTCTGGCCTTAGCTTTTATTAATATTGATCATATACTATACATTTCGAAGTTACATTAAAAAAAGTTCAGATATCAGTTAACTTTCCTTAATTCAAATTCATTTAATTATTTCAAAAGATATTCAAGATTAAATCTAAATAAATCAATGTAACATTTAACTCAATCACAAGTAAATCAAACACAATGGATCACATTTATGGTTCTAGAACTATTTGTTAAGTAAAATGAGCACAATTAATTATATTTATGGAAATAATGGCCATTCCATTCAGTTGGCAAAAAGTGCTGTTGCTTTTAACCTATGGTATTGCATTGAGAATGGAAAATGACAGCTTTGAAGATTGAGTGAAATTTCGGCTTTTGATTCCCTTTCAAAACTATTCTGCTTTTCTAAATAAATATGTTTAAAGACTAGAATACCTTAGAGGAATGGAAAAAAATATGACCCCTCCCCCTCATGTTCTTCCTCTTGTTTGGTATAAGTATGTTAGATCAGACATGGGCAATTCGCCTCCATTTCGGGACAGGTGGTTGATAATCTTTCTCTCTACTCGACCACAAGAGACACTTTTTATAGGAATCACCTCTGCCGTCCAGAAATTTTTAAGTTCACTAAAACCAAAAAATGCTATGTACATTTCCTAAGTAGGTTAATCGGGACTAATAAGATGCATTCACTGTATCAGAAGTTGACTGTAATGAAAAGATAGATGAACTAACAAAAGAAAGTCGTCTTAATACTATTGGTGTGGAACCTTTTTGTAGAATAGATGTGAAAACCATAAAAAGCATCCCCCTTAAATGGAAAAACAAGAGACTAATAAAACTTGGTGTAATTTTTCTGGAAAAAAAATACACTAAAAGCAGAATCTGCCCAAACTCCGCACCATTAGATTGGTAGCCAGGCAGTATGTCGGAAGCTGGGACCTTCATGCTTCAGCCATCTGCCATTATCAGTGGCTTATTGACTTGGCCATAATGAGGTAACAAATGCAGGGTTTCACAGGCTTTCTATCTGGAAAGTCAGGAAAATGAGTTTTGGCCAGGAATTAGAGGAAAAAAGTCAAGGAAATACAAGAAAAATTGAATTTTGTGTCAAAAATCAAGAAAATATTTACCATTTGAACCTAATTCTAAAAATTGTTTTATTTTCATTTTCTTATTTAAACTTATAACATACCTGCCGACTCTACTGGATTTGGGGGGGTTTCTACTGGTCTCCTGATTTTACATTAAAATATCCTGTTTTTTTTTTACATTTTGAAGCTTTTAATAATCGGCATATTTATTTCCTTAGCAGTTCTGAAAGATTACCGGTCTCAGGGTATATTCATTCAATATACCATGGTATTTTGGTCCAGTAATAAAGAGATTTGTGTTTATGTTGATTACTCATTTGTGAAGGATTCTTGGAAATTTCAAAAATTAGATGGGCAATCTTTTAGTTGTAACATTTGTGAGTTCAAAGCCCCAAAATTTTACAACTTTTTTTAAATTTTTTTGTAGAATTTTGAATATTTACGGAAAGACTTTTGTGGTGGACCTAAAAAAAACATTTAAGTTTTGTTTATCTCATGTAAAAAGAATTCTTCCTGAGCTCTTTTACGAATTCTATTTTTAACATCATGACCTTATGTGATACTAAAATTTCAAACATAAATGTTTATTTTTTTTTTTTAAGCGAAGTGTTCATTTGAAACACCATAGCAGTGTGTCAAGCCAACTTACATTTAAAAAATGATGAATAAAATAGATGGTGAAATTTATTGGGTAAAAAAAAAGTCAAAGCGTGTTTTGTAGTGCAGATAAGTAATTATGACTTTAGGATAGTGATACCACATAAATCTACTGGATTTTCTACACATGATGTTGGCTAATATGTTATAAATTTTAAAACGTATCCTTTATGAACATATTTTGTCTAGTTGAAATATGCTTAGGTTTATACTGAATTATTTATCAAACATGGTTTTTGTTAGAATCCAGGAATATCAAATAAAATTCTTGTATATATTAATTTTTATTATTATTTGTAGAAAAAAAGGCAAAATATATAAAAAGTTATTAAAGAAAGGGATTAATATTAAAAATAGGAATGCGAAATTCGTGAAAGCACACTATATAAAAAGTCAGGGAAGATCGTGATAAATGTCAGGGGAAACGTCGGGGAAGCAAAAGCTGTGTAATCTGTAGAAACCCTGAAATGTTGTTAGCAAAACTTTCAGAAACTGCAGATGCATTTTCTGACTCCACCACTGAAATTACTGTGGGACAATCTCTAAAATAAATTCTATTGTTAATAAATTCTCAAAACTGTTATGCCCATGATACTAATTAAATATGTTTGCTGTGCCATATACTGTGCTGTAATACTAATAAAGTAATTAGGAATATAATTTTATTTATGAGCACTCATTCTACATTTTCCTATTTTAAAAGAAAAATATGACTCCTTTTGTTGTTAAAGAATTTTCAAATGTTCTTGAAAAATTTATGTTGATGGAAACAGCTTATTTTTTTTTTTTTTTTTTTTTTTTTTTCCGGATATAATACAAAGCTGGGCCCACTATGAGCTGAATATTAATATTTATCATAGTTGCAGGGTTAGCAGAGGGTGACTAAAATCTATATATAAATTTCTTGTGAGCATTCATAATACTTTGTATAATGATTTTATTTATTTTTTTTTTATTTTTTTTTTTTACTGGATGTTCCTTGGAAATCTTGAGAAAGGGACCAAATCAAAGAAATATCTAAATGTAAATAGTGATGTTGGCAAATAAATCATTTTGTAACTTTTTAAAAGTAAATATGCATTTTAATGTTGAATATATGTTATAGAAATTAAAATTTTGCATTTAGTATATATTGTATGTGTCTTTGTTGCTGTGTGTGTGTGTAAGCACTTGATTAGAAATTAATTCATTGTAAAATTAAGTTATTTCTCATTACTGTTATTGTATTCAGTGCAATAAAATAAATAACAATGAAGCAATTTTAAGAATTGAAAGAAAAAAATCCACTTATTTATATACACTGCTTTTTATATTGTGGTTAAAAGGAAGCATAATGACAAGAAGTTGTGGAATGCCTCAGGTCAATACATTGTTGGAATAATTTTTTTTTCCTTCCTAAATAGAAAATATATTTTTAAAATATAATTCAATTATAAAAATCTAAGCTTATTATTGTTTCTTAGTTTTTACAGTTTTTATCTCAATTTTCAAAATTCCTTAATTTGTTGTTTTTTTTTCTTCTATTGGAATATACATTATTCTAAATACCAGTAATGTTTTAGCATTGGAGTGTACAACTATTGTGTTGTAGATTTCCCTGCATAATAGTCACACCTAGACTTTCACCATGAAAAATTAGAAAACGAAAGTGTGATTATTATGCAAGTAAATAATATGAGGCCATACTTTTATCAGTAATGTGGGTATGTCTTTTCTGATTTTAAAGAAGTGAATAGTTTATTTTTAGATAAAATTTTGCTTTTTTTATTTGCAAATAATATTTGCATTTATATATTTTAACCTCTGTACTACCAGTCACTTTATTAGTTAACATTGTTATAGATTGTGAGTTTAAAAAGTGATTTATGTAGTTGACTTCTTCAAAATGCATTGATTAAACAAAAATACTCTTCAAACACAAAAAAAAAAAGTCCTGCTTTTCCAAACAGATTTCAGAAAAAATAAGGATTTTTTAAACCTAAAAACACAGGAGCAATTAAAAAGACGTTTGTGGGGGAAAACCTGTCCTGAAGCCAAATTAAAATGAGATGGTTACTTAGAGTAAAGGCCGGCTCCATTTATACAATCCCTGGCACTTAATTTATGCCTTAACAAGTCAACTTGTTGATATTTATGAAATTGCCCATTCTGAATTCCCGCTAAAACGAAGTGTTCGGTCTCAATTTGTTCAGAATTGTGGGACTCTACTGTATTGCTATATACAGGTTTATTGTTATACACATGGATCATTATACACAGGTTTCACTGCAGTCCATGCAGCAGTGAAATTATATTAAAGAGAGACTCAGTACCAAAAACCTAGTTGCACTAGCCAAAGGATGCACAACCTTTCTAAGAGGATAGTCAGGGCATCTCTTTCCTGTGCGAATTTACCTGCAATAGATTGGATATAAATATTGGTACACTCCACAATTGTTGTTAGCATTTTTTTGTCATTAAGCAATGACCAAGAATTTACAGGTGAAGAAACAGCTTTTGCTTCTCCTCCAGGCAATTTTGTCATAATATTATGAGCAGCAGTTCTGACTTTTCTTGTAGATTCTCTTTTATTCCATTTTGTTAACTTATCTTTGCCAAGATAGTGACCCATAGATTAAAAAAAATCTGATTCATTGCCTGAATAAATATCTTCTGAATTTGACTTATGATCACTGAAATGCTCTCCATGGCTCTATTGGGCCATATTGGGCTATAAATTGGCTCCAATTGGGCTATATTCCGTATACGGTGCTGTTTACATATCAATGTTTGTGTTTACGTTTCTTTTTGTGGTCGTTCTGGCGCCATCGTGAGCGATGCACAGCGGTAGTGAAGTAACCTGCCAGCATTGATCGCGATAATGTCTCTAGATGCATATTTCATGCCTAAGAAATTGCTTTTCCATATAAAATCCCGTTTTTATGATCTGTGATTACGGCAAGATTTCTCCTTGAAAATGATTTTTATTTACAGCCAACTCTCTTAAATCTGTGATAACTTTTCATGTAAACAGTGAAATTTACAGTTAACACTAACTAACAGGCTAGTGTAATCAGTTATTCTATATGATTTATGTGTTAAATGCAATTTAATTATGCATTTGAAAATGTAGCATAATTGTTCGTTGCTTTAATTACTCCTGTGTATAGGAAAATACTCCTTCTGAAACGGTTAAGGAGTATTTTTGTCTTCTGAAAAAAATCTTAGATCGACCACTGCCTGCCGGTGGTAATTTTGACTGGCAACCATAAAAGAACGTGTATCGTCAGTTTGGGAATTTGAAATTGTTTCATGTTATGGATGGAAGGGAGTGAAATATGTTATGTTATTATATGAAAAGAAAATGCTTGTGTGTTTGTTACAAATATGGTGTGAATATAAAACTAAATAAAAGAAAGCATGTCGGTTTTACGTTATAAGCCGGTGTGTGTGTTTGTTAGAAATGTAGTGTCAACATAAAACTGAATAAAAGAAAGCATGCTAGTTTTACGTTTTAAGCCAGTGGGTGTTAGGGACATTCCTGAGTCGTTAATTAAAAAAAATAAAGGTAAATGCCTTTTTTTTTTTTTTTTTTTTTTTTTTAAGAATCTTTGCAATGTTTAAAGGCTGTTAATGTGAATTTTAAATTGATATTTGATGTTTTTATATTTCGTAAGTGCTATTCTAATCATACTGACTTTATATGAAGTGTACAACTAAGTTGTTTAATCCACCGATGTTTTTTTGAGTTGAAAACAGGCCAGTGTTTGCCCAGTTTACATTAGCTGTGCAACTAGGTTGCTTAATCCACTGTAGTTTTTTAGTTACAAATGGTCCACTGTTTGCTCATTTTAAATTACCTATTACTGAATTTGCAGATGTTTTTTAGGTTAAATATGGATGGTGTATTTTGTTTTAATGTGTTTGTTAGTGGAATATATGCGCAATTTTAATGTGTTAAAATACTTTGCTGATCGTGAAAGTGGTTGGCGACATTCGAATCGTGATTCGAATCGTGCGATCGTGAAAATGGTTGGCGAAAAATAGGAAAAAAAGGAGAGAAAAAGAAAAAAAAGGGAAAAAAAAAAGAAGCTTTTTACTGTTCTTTGGGAGATCAATCTATCTATAAATATGTGCGAAAACAAACAACATAATTAAAAAATTTTAACTGTGAATCTTTTCTAAAGAAATTTTAAGAAATACTGGGTACTCTTTATTAATAAGAATGTAACCATTTGTACTATTATTGTCAAGTTCAAGAGACTTGACAATAATAGTACAAAAGACTTACTTTTTTATTCAAAAGACTTTTTTGTTTTATTACTGAAAAGAAAACTATTAAGAACAAACTTTCTGTCAGTTATTTTTCTTTAATTGCTAACAATAAATAAATAAGTTTACATCTATTGCTACTTAGTTATGTTTTTCCAAGACACTCGGGAATTAAAAAAATGAAGCTCTTGTTAAAATAATTATCGAGAATTTTTAATTAATATTTAAATTCCATTAACTTGTATCTTTTTCAACATAAAAATCACAAATAGTAATTGATACAGTTATCACAAGTAAAGTCTCGTCTACAAGATTTTTCTATCAGCTTCAGCTTCTTTTAGTTCTTTTGTAATACTTTCAACTTTTTGTGTTGCTATTTCAATTGCTGAAGTAGCGGTCTTCATGTTCGGAATATTGTTTACTTAATTGCATCCTGTAATTTCATATTGCTTTCTTTAAGGTATGTCTGGACTGCTTGGAGATCTTCCTGCAGACCTTTTACTTTCTCATCTATTTTCTGTTTTGTTTTTTTTCTTTCCTTTCTCCTTTTAAATTCACTGGCTTCTTTTTCTTCTTCTAACATTCATTTTCATGTCTTCATTTGCTTTTTTTATCGCTTTTTCTTGTGAATAAACAGCATATACTTTAGTCACAGCATTAAGTAGCTGTTTTGTAATTGCAATATTACTAATGGTACCATTTCTCCTAATGGTACCTTTAACTTGTCGAATTCCAATAATCGCACCCTCTGAGAGATTATGTCGTTCATAAGACAGAATGCTGCGATTTACAGAAAAACCTTTTTCAACATCAGAATTGGCATGCGACAGAGAAAAGCAATTTTTGATTATAATCGATAAATTTGAATACTTTTTCTTTTCCGTTCATCTTATCAACAAGACTGAAAACTTCTTTTCAGTACCCGTCAATTGGCTGTGTCATCATCAGTACGTTCATTAAAGCTTTCTACAAATAGATCAACTTCGTAATCTAATCTGTAAGCTTGGTATTCCAAAACTGTTTTGTCTATAATTTCATTAGACAAATTTAACGGTGCTAAACAAACACATAAGCTTTGAATGGCGCTGTCATTCTGAGAGGATCTGAGAGCCGGATGCAGCTGCTCCAGATCTTTCAAAAATGAATGATTTATAGACAAAGATTGTTTCAGTAATTTGCAAAAATTTACTAAAAATGCCCGCATGCCCATTCGTGCTTTCTTTGCATCATTTCCCTCAATCTGTGACAGTGATTCTCATTACAAAATAATAATAAAAGCAACCCTTGCTCCAAGTTAAGTAATGTAAAAGAATTACATTTTAAGTAACTTCGTTAATTAACTTATTAAAATAAATTATAAATAGTTAAGTTAATAAGAATATTTCTTTAAAAGATTTTTAAGGTTTTTTTTCTTTTTATAACAAAAATAATCACCCAAACATACCTAACAGACAAGAAAATGCTTAATTAAGTAAGCATTTTGCATAAGAAGCACATTTTAAAAAACTATTTATTTGATCACCTTGTTAAGGTTGGTTGGTTGGTTGGTTGGGGTTTAATGGCACAAGGTCCAGAAAGGACAGACTGCGCCAGACTATGTGTACATATAGTAAAACAAAGTTTTCAAGTAAAAACGTGTTGCATAAAACATGTAAAGCTAAAATCTTTGAGGTCTAAAATCAGTAAAAGCGAACTGTAGAGAGGTAAAAAGGAGGTAAAATGGACAAGGTAAAAAGGACGTCTGGATGGGGGCTCCCATCCTGATACCAGTCAGAGAAAAGTGTACACTTTACACTGAGTAAAGAATATTGATACGTCGAAGAAATGCAAACAAGTTACGGTGCGGGGTTTCACCCAATATATCGTCAAGTTTAGGATGAGAACAGTTAAAAAATATTGTGTTGTTGTTGTTGTTGCTAATGCCCTCTGACAACCGCGTTGCGGTGACAGACCCCCCTATATAGGCAGGCGATGGGCCGAAGGAGCGGCTTCCATTTCAATGAGCCCCAGTGGGAGGAAGTCCGTCTTAGCTCGGGGTCATGTAATTTTGAACCAATTCCAGAGGAGGGACCAACCCCCTGAAATCGGCACCCCCAGAGGTATCGTTTAACAACTTGGAGGACTTTGGAGCCACGACGGATTTTACGTGCACCAGCTCCCATTAGCGTACACGGTTCCACAGCGGACGGGCCGAGAGGGGGAAGTCCCTCCCAAGCACTGGCCAAGCCAGATGCTGCTTCACTTGCCGTGTTCTTATGGGAACGGAGTTTAGCGCCCAGTCCACTGCGGGACAAAAAATATTGTGTAAAAATTATTAAAAGCGGTGCATGAAGTTAAAACTTGACTAATGGTAAGGTTGGTGTGGCAATGGTGGAACTGCGGGGCAGATTCACCCAGGAGTAGGTGCTTATGTGTAAGCCTCGTATGACCAATGCGGAGGCGTGTCAAGACGACATCCAGTCTGCGGTAGGGATGAGAAGGCCAATGCGTGAGAGCTGGGCGTATAGAATGAAGTTTGTTCCCAGTTTCACTGTCCCATTTATCGATCCACATACCTTCTATAATGCTAGAGATGCTACACTTAATGTCGTTATAGGATAGGTTGTCGTTGTACGGGAGGGTCGCGAGCTTGGCAAGTGTGTCTGCTTTCTCGTTGCCAGCGATCCCAATATGACTGGGTACCCAGCAGAGGAGAATACTGTACCCACGATATATAAGCTGTTTGTACAGACGTAATACTTTAATGATATAGTTGTGGGTAAGGGAGCCAGATTTCAGATTTTCCAGGACACTGAGGGAGTCAGAATAGATTATATAATTCTTTGTGTTTTTTCTGGAGATGTACAGAAGGCTTTCATAAATGGCCAGTAATTCGGCTGTAAAGACAGAGCAAAACTGAGGGAGAGTGTAGCTGCAAGAATAAGTATTATTCACGAAGGCAAAGCCAACGTGATTACTGGTTTTAGATCCATCTGTGTAGAGGTCTTCATAACTTTCATATTCATTTCTATGATCTAAGAACAACTGTTGGTACATTTTGGGGTCAGTATCCTGTTTGATGAAGCCTTCATAGGGCTGAAGGTACGGGATTTGCATTTCAGTCCAGGGTGGGATTTCATTAGGAGAACAAGAAGAGACTATGGCATCCTGCAACTGGGTACCGACTAGGCTCCTACGGATCCGGAGTCCAAAGGGAGGGGTACATGAAGGGCGATGATTGTAAAATCTGTCCAGAAGGGTATCTATAAAAGAGTCCTTTAAAGGATGTGAGGAATGAGAGAGTATGCGAAAGTATGTATTCAATGACAGCTTTTGATGAGTGAGGGTGAGAGGTGGCTCGTGACAGGCGATGTAAAGACTATTTACAGGTGATGTTCTAAATGCTCCAGAGCAAATGCGTAGTGCTGAATGATGCACGGTGTCCAGTTTTTTTAAAACTGACTTGCAAGCAGACCTGTACGAGCAACAGGCATAGTCTATTTTAGACCGTATCATGGCACGGTATATCTGTAGCATGGTGTCACGGTCTGCCCCCCATCTGGTATTAGAAAGTACCTTTAAAATATTCATAGTTTTCTCGCATTTGTTTCGAATATGAGAGACGTGTTTCTTGAAGGTCAGCTTTTTGTCAAAGTACATGCCTAAGAATTTACTATGCTCTTCTACAGCAATTGTTGTACCATCTAAATGAAGTTCTGGATCTGGATGGATACCCCGCTTTCGGCAGAAGTGAATGCAAGTAGTTTTTTCTCCCGAGATACTGAAGCCGTTTATACTGCACCATTTTTGGATACGGTTTACAGTAGTTCGAAGCTGTCGCTCTATGTAACGCATGTCTTGCCCCGACAGGAGATCTGAAGGTCATCTACATATAAGCTACCTTGCACAGTCGGAGGGAGTTGATTGAGTATGTTGTTTATTTTTATGGAGAAGAGGGTGACACTAAGAACAGAGCCCTGGGGTACGCCCTCTTCTTGCACATAATTGTCTGATTGAATATCATTGATGCGTACCTTAAAGTTTCGTAGCGAGAGAAAATTCTGGATAAAGATAGGTAGGTTACCCCGGAAGCCCAGATTGTGTAGGTCACGCAGTATACCGTATCTCCATGTGCGATCGTATGCTTTTTCTATATCAAAAAATATAGAGACGAGATGGTTCCTTCTCAAGAAAGCGTTACGTATTTGAGTCTCTAAAATCAAAATGTTGTCAATGGTGGATCTACCTTTTCGAAATCCACTCTGAAAAGGGTGTATATGGCCCTTGGTTTCGAGAACGTGAACTAGGCGAGCATTTATCATACGCTCCATGATTTTGCATAAGCAACTTGTGAGGGCTATAGGACGATAATTATTTGGGTTGGTGTTGTCTTTGCCAGGTTTGGGGAAGGGAATGACTATTGCATTTCTCCAAGAAGATGGAAAGGTGTGCTCATTCCAAATTTTGTATAGAGTTGCAGAAGGGTTAGTAATGAATCCTGGGAAAGATGTTTTAGCATTTCTGTGGTGATGCCATCAGGACCAGGTGAAGTATTAGGTAATTGTTTTAAGCTTCTCTTTAATTCGTGGATAGTGAAGGCGCTATTGTAAGAGAGATGTACGGAGGTTCTAAAGTTTAATACTTGCCGTTCGGATTGTTGTTTATAAGGTAAAAAGGAATTTGGATAAGAGGTACTGCAGGAAGTATAAGCAAGTGTTTCACCTATGGTGTTTGCAATATTTTTAGGTTCTGAAATAATGCTGTTGTTGACAGAGAGACAGGATATTGAGTGGTTATTGTAGATTCCCATGATTCTTTTAGTTTTGTCCCATAGCTCCTTGCTAGAAGTCGACGTGGAAATACTGGAGACGTACTGAATCCAGGATTCTCTTTGAGCTTGTCTCCTTATCCTACGTGCATATGCTTTTGCTTTTTTAAATTTAAGAAGATTATCAGTGGTGGGGTAGCGACGAAAGGTTCCCCACGCTCTCTGCTGCTGCTTTTTTGCTAAGGCGCATGCCTCATTCCACCACGGTTTTTTATTTCTACGACAGTGTGTGCCCGATTTTGGTATGCTGTGATCTGCTGCATTAAGGATGGTAGAGGTAACCTTGTTGACGACCTCGTCAATGGTTCCTTCAATCATATTAGGTAATATTGTCGACAGGGAAGTGAAATTTTGCCAGTCTGCCTTATTATGGATGTATTTTGTTAGAGAAGAGTTAGGTTTGGGGTTTTGGTACAGAGGTGAGAGAAGAATCAGAAGATGATCGCTATTATGTAGATTACCGGAAACAGAGAAATTGTACATTGGAAGGATCGAGGGTGAACAGATGGCAAGGTCTATGGCATGAAAGGATTTAGTTGGGTAGTGGAAGTATGTATTGTCACCATTGTTCATGATGCATAGACAAAAATCTGTCAGTATTTGTTCTATTTGTTCTGTCAGTATTTGTTGTCAGTATTTGTTTGCAGTTCCAGGACAGCAGCAGAGCCATTATCAAGTTGTGTTAGGGATAATGGATAACTTCTTATTAATCCCCGAAGGTTGAGGTGGGGTACTAGGGATGAGATCATCATCCATTGCACTGTCTGTAATGTCAGAGTCCGATGGAGACAAGCGGAGGATAGTATCATCAATGGGCCGTTGTGGTGGGATGTTTTTCATTCTGGATTTGTTATATTTGGACCTGTAAGCTGAGGATTTTTTGATTTGTGGCCGGCCTGCAGATGCACTTTTCTTTGTTGTGTTTTTGTGGTTTCCTATGTTAGAGTGATTCTTATTAGAAACGGGTTTAGCTATTGGAGTTGAAGTAAAAGAAGAAACAGGTATTGTTTTCGGTGGATCGGTTTGAATTGCTACGGATTTTGTTGATTTTGTCACTGCGGCATAAGACAGACCAGGTTTAGGGGTACGGCTTTCAACTATTTTACGGGCTTCAGGATAAGAGAGTTTTTGAGAGGCCCGCAGTGATTGAATTTCTTTTTCAAATGCCCATTTCGGGCATGACTTTGAATACGATGGATGTTCCTGTTTGCAGTTTACACATTTTGCAACTGCAGAGCAGGTGGCACTGTCGTGGTCAGAGGCACCACAACGGGTGCAGGCCGGTGATCCACGACAGGAGGTTTTAGTATGACCGAACTTTTGACACTGGAAGCAACGGATAGGATTTGGTACGTATGGTCTAACGGGACATAATAGATAGCCGGCTTTAATATGGGATGGAATAGTGGGAGACTGAAAGGTTAAGACAATGTGTTTTGTATTAATAATTTGGCTATTGCGACGAATAGTGATTCGACGGACAGCGCACACGCTGTCCTCAGTCAGGTTTTCTAAGAGTTCGGCTTCAGAGCAGTGTACAAGGTCGGGTTCTGATATAACTCCTCTTGATGTGTTTAGGGATGTATGAGGGGACACTGTAACAGATTTTGGCCCAAAGTTCGTTATTTTCTTGATTTTTGACGCTTGTCTATTGTTGGACACTTCTACTAGAAGGTCTCCAGATCTTAGTTTTTTTTTTTTTTTACTTCACCTACATTGGCTGCAATGCATTTGTGTATAAGGAATGGCGATGTTTCGTTAAAGCCTCCTTCAATACAGTGTATAATGAAGAATCGAGCATTAGTGTTTGAAATTTGAGGATCCGTGTTATCATTGGTAATAGGTAGCGGAACATTGACGAGAGATGAAGAATTTTTCATATCCATGTTGGAGGAATTGAGATTCGGACCCGACCGCACCACCCACCACGGAGCCCAACGAGGGGGTGTGTTGGAAAAGAAGGGTTCTGAGGTACCCATTTGTGTTTAAGTAAAAAAAAATTCTATCACCATAATTTTAAATTTAATTTAGCAGAGTCATAATAACTTGCAGTGGTAGCGTTTGCTGATCTTTCCCGGATACCTATGATTTAAATTTGTAATGCTGAAAAAAAATTACTTTAAAGACTTCAAATAACCAGACTTTAAATTTATAACAAACATTAATTTTATTTAACAATAAACAAAAAAAAATATAACAGATATAAAATGACTAGGTAAGTAAATTGATGTAATTTTAAAAAAATCATTTCATCTTACTAATTCTTCATTCGAAAACAAAAGAAGATCATGGCAGCAGTACAATCTGCAAATTAAGAATAGGAGGTTGACACTGATTTATAGGATGCCGGGGGATATTGATAAAAACATGCAATCCTTATAATTGATAACTTTATAACTGCTTGAAATACTGTATATCATGCTAAAAATAAACTTTCCTCAAAAATCGAAAGCTGTTAAAAATAAAAAGTAATGCCCTTCCTGGGCAGAGGTAGCCTACTTGGCTCACTGTATTTAAACTTGCATAGTGCTGTACTAAAACGAAAAACTCGAAACTGAAGCTGGCACGTAAGACCGCTACTTTTAAATGATTCTGCCGCGGACTGATACGGGGTAACGCCCTCTCCGATCGAGTGGTGAAGCGGCGGTAAGCAGTAGCCAATCAGGTTGCTCTATGACGTCACTCCAGCGTACACGTGCCTGCCGGCTCCGATCATGACGCAACAACATGGCAGATTCGCCGATGTCTGAGTGTGCTGGAGATAATTGTTTATGTCAAAGTGCTTACGTGCTAAGTTTAAAATAAAGCAGTACTTGTGATTTTAAAGCATTTAAAAGGGGTTTGAAACTAAGGAAGGTGAAAAAGAATTAAGTTATAACTGCACAGGTATTTGAATGATAATTACTATTTAAATTAAGTTGAACAAAGTTGAAGTTAAGTTGAACACTTAGCATTTGAAATTTCTGGGCCAACATAGCCTTCCCTCTTTTTCACCTGACTTGTATGTACAGAGAAAAAGAAACCTTTTAAGACAGGAAAACCTCCGGCATCCGTTATACAGACTATGTTCAAAGAAAGTACTGGAATTTCTCAAAGTCCATTAGCATATTAAGTGAACTGGAAAGTCACAAAAATCATCAATACAAGGTTTTTCACACAGTATACCCTATAATAAATGCAAATATACGTACAGAATAAGTTGCAACACGACTGCACATTATATACAAAACACTTAAGCATTCAATATGTACAGAACACACATACGGGGCCCCGATTCACGCAACTTTCACACTTTGCACTTACGCATAGTACAGATAAATGCATAAATCTTCAGAGTATAAACACTTTTGCAAACAAGTGAGTATTAAAATGATTATATTCAAATAACTACTCTGCAAAATGTATAAACACTTTTACCCTTACAATGAATAAACATTATGCGGAAACATTTTTAAAAGTTACCTTGTAATTTCAAATAAACACAGTGCAAGAACAATTCAAATAAACACTTTGCTAACAGTAATTGAATAAACACAATGCAAACACACTTAGAAAGAGACACTATGCAAATTACAAAAAAATAGAGCTCAAAACTAATTTAAGTACTACCCCCACCTATGTCTTTTAAACAGGGACATTTTTCATTTTAATTTTTGTTAAAGACGTTTGTAATGAACCTTTGTAAGTCATTTTTGGTTAATGGTTTTGTAAAAACGTCTGATAAGTTAGATTTACTGCCCACAAAACGTATGTGAAATTTTTGGGTATTGTACAGGTCTCTAATAAAAAATAATTTTACGTCTATGTGTTTCGATCTGTAATTCTCAATGGGCGATTTTATGAAATCTATTGCGGCATGATTATCAGCATATAAAATTGGTATAGGTTGCTCACCTTTAATAACTCCCCTATTATAACACTCACTTAAGATGCCGTCAAACCAAACTATTTCTTTCACCGCCTCCGTCATTGACACGAATTCTGCTTCCATAGTTGACAAACTCACACTCTTTTCCTTAAATATTCGCCAACCTATGGGGGACCTTCCTAATAAAACTAACTGGCCTCCGAGAGATGTTCGGTCATCCCGGTTAGCGGCAAAATCAGCATCAGAGTAAACAACAAGTTGGGGGTGTTCACATAGTAGTTCCAATTTATAGTGAGCTGTATGTACTGTATACCCTAAAAGTCTCAACAGTCCGTCCCAGTGTGACATGCCAGGGTTCGACTGAAATTGACTAAATATATTTACCTCATATGCGATATCAGGTCTAGTTCTATTAGAAATAAATGATAGGCAACCTAAAATACTTCGGTAAGGCAATTTAGACATTTCACTGATTTCCTCTTGTGTAGTTGGGCAGAATTTCTTGGAGTAAACTGACCCTTTTGCTATTGGGAGAGAAGATATGGATATTTTAAAATGGCTAAATCGCTCATTTACTTCCTCAATGTAGGAGCGTTGGTGTAGCCAGATTTTACCACCATTTTCTTCAAATTCGACACCTAATGGTGTACGAGTTCTCCCCAAGACTTTAATGTCAAAATGGCCTTTCAGTTTATCCAAAGCACTGTTTATTACATTTTGATTTTTACCAAAAATAACGAAGTCATCTACATACAAAATTAAAATTAAATAATCTTTAAAAATATATGCACAATTCCCCCATTCGAATTTATTGAAGCCCATTTCTAGTAAAGTATTATGTACCTCGAAAAACCATTGCCGACCACTTTGCTTCAAGCCATAGATAGCTCGGTCTAAACGGCAGTATTTTTCATTTTGGTCCTGTACCTCAAAACCAGGAGGCTGCGACATATAAATTTCTTCATTTAAGGGGGCAACCAAATACGCGCCTTTCACGTCGCACTACAGGTGAGACCAACCACAAAAGGAGACAAGGAAAGTGAAAAAGAATGTTATTAAACTGAAGTTAACCACAGGGCTAAAGGTCTCATCACACGAGATGCCTTTTTCTTGTTTATATCCCTGGGCAACCAACCTCGCTTTGAATCTTACGACTTTACCAGTCTCGTCTCGCTTTAGGGTAAAAACACATCTACAACCTACAGGCGTGACATTATTTGGCAGGTCTTCTAAATGCCATACCCCCCGATCTTTCATTGTGTCAATTTCCTCCCTCATGGCCTTAAGCCACTCTTCTTTGTACTCTGATTTGACTGCCTGTTTAAATGTTCTAGGGACAACTACACGATCTAGTCAGCTTGAGATGCTCATACTGGTGGAGGGTTCACTGTTATTCACTATTGGGGAAATTGCATTTTCTGTTATAACCCCTTCCTCTCTATTTGAGCCTGAAAAATCAAAAAGTTCAGGTTTGTAAGAGATGTTATTTTTGGTACAATACCTGGCGACATCATTCAGTGACCTTAGCCTTTGTCCTTTGCTCTCTTCAAAGTAATAAATGTCGGTGCGTGACCCATCCCTTCTGGGAACCGCCTTCCTTTCCCAATTTACAACTCTAGGGTCGGGCATAGAGTAGGGAAGAACTACGTCATCAGAAACAGGATCCTCATCAGACACACCCGGAGTAATGGGGTAACCTAACTCCTCACCATTACTACCTGTTTGATCGTGAGAATCAATCGAATCCGTTTCAGACGTGTTATCTGGGCCCAGCACCGCTCCACTTAGTGTATCTTTATACACCAAATCTTCCCGGAACGAGACATTTATTGTTTCAATAATTTTATTTGTGTCCGGAAACCATATCCTATAGCCCTTCGTCCTGAAGGCGTATCCTATCAGGAATCCTTTCCGCGCCCTAGCATCAAGTTTGTGTGCCCGTTGGCGACGGGGTATTCCGGCGTACGCAACACATCTGAAGGGCTTTAAATGTTTCACGGATGGTCTAGAACTAGCAAACAGTTCACATGGCGTCTTATTTAACTTTGTATGGCATACACGGTTCCATGTATATGTAAAGTAAAGCATGGCATCGGGCCAAAAGTATTCCGGGATACCTGACTCGTTCAAAATGGTTCTAGCACCACTAGCAACCGTTTGGTTATACCTTTCACAACTTCCATTCTGTTCCGGTGTGAACACATTTGTTAATTCATGTTTTATTCCCTTTTCTAAAAAGAATTTCTCTAGTTGCCTATTAACAATTTCGGATCCATTATCACTACGAAATGATTTAACTTTCTTGCCCAATTGGTTTTCGACCCTGGTAATGTATGTCTTAATGATGTTCTGGACCTCAGACTTTTCAGTCATAGGAAAAAGGGATACCTTTTTGGAGAAGTTATCAAGAATGCTTAAGAAATAGCGTTCTCCCATACGTCCCTTAATGGAATGTGGTCCCCACACATCGGCATAAATGAGTTCCAGAGGGCCTTTTGACCTTGTTTCATTTAAAGATTTAAAGGATACCCTTCTATATTTACTTATTTTACACGGCTCACAGAAAAGGTTTTCATCTTTTAAATTAGGTAAACCTGTGACACCTTCCTTCCTACTAGTGTGTATTATGGTGGAAGTACTTATGTGGCCAAATCTTCTGTGCCAGAGTTTAAGGTTTTCACTATCCTTTAAATTTGTTGAAAAAGAAACTGACTTATTGTTTTGACTAATCTGGGAGAAACTTGATACATCCCTTCTTTTAGAATTGCTTTAAATACTAGGGTGTTACTCCCTTTAGCAAAAACTTTTACAGCTCCATCCATACCATGGAACTCAAAACCATGCATGTCTAAACGTGGACCAGAAATTAAATTTCTCCTTAATTTAGGGGAGTACATTACATCATTTAGGGTATATTTTCGGGGACCGAACCATAGTTTAATTGATCCTCTCCCCTCAATTGGGAAGTCTACGCCGTCTATAGCTACAGAAAGCTTTTCGTTTTCTAATGGAACTAAGTCCAAGAACAAGTCTCTATTGTTACAGAAATGATGACTTGAGGCTGAGTCAAAGATCCATTCGCTTCTTGAAGTAGTCTGGCTCAAATAGCTGGCAGAAACAAAAAAACTTGACTTACAGTTCGTTGACGTGTCACGTCGATGACCATAGGAAGGCTCCCTCCGGCTGCGAGGTCTGCAATTTTTACCCTGGGGTTTAGATAGGTCCCTTTGAGAAGTTGACTCAGGACTAGGGCTCCTAGGATAGGCTCTTTGACCAGGACTGGAAAATCTGGGTCTACTGGATCTTCTGCGGCCACCTCTCGGACTCCACGTTGAATCGAACTGGGACTCCTTTACAGGGCACGATCTCTCAGGACACGAGTTTCGATAATGTCCGGGTTTCCTGCAACCGAAGCACACAAGCTGCTTTCTTTTCTGTACTGAAGATGTGGCATTTGCCTGCACCAAGGTATCGCGCTCTCTTAATTGTAGGCGCACTTCTTTAGCATTCAGCACATCAGTTATCTTTTTAAATGAGAAATCCTGTTCAGGCCAACTTAAGATTGATTGCACTATTCTATCGAAATTATTAGGTAGATACCTTAATAGTTGAAAGCTTAAGTAATTTTCGTTGAATGTAGGGTCAATAGCATGTAGTCTATTGTAGACTTTGGATAATCTTGTGGAGAACATTAATACACTTTCATTGGGGTTCATTCTCATTTCACACAGTTCACTAAAAATGGTCATATGGTTAGCTCTTGTATCTGGATGAAAATATTTATTTAAAGTCGACCAAGCCACGACAGGATCTTCAATACCGTCCAAGATTCGACGGCACTCCTCGTTTATATTGAGATAAATCAAAGATAACGCCACATTTTTATTCCTTTCAAATTCTTTAAGGCATTCTAAATATTCAGAATTGTCTGCAGCTTTTCCAGGCTCCTCTACAGGAGGAGTGGGAGCACCCTCAGTTCCATTCATGACGTTCCAAACGTTCCTTTCCATTAGAACGAACTTTATGTCCAGCTGCCATGTCTCAAAATTTTGAGTATTTAATTTAGGAATACTATAAGTAGCCATACTCAAGTTTTTTTTTTTTTTTTTTTTTTCCCCAAAAAAGTTTTTAAAAAAAAAACTTTATTCAAAGAACTCCTTTCAAATTTACATTTCAAAAAATTTTCAAAAATTACTTTTACCGCCCCCCCTACTAAAATTTTCTTATACTTAAAAAATTACTAGGGTTTAATTTTTTTGCTTTACGACCGCATCGGTCAAAAAAAATTTTTAGTTATTAGGCTCCAAGCAAGGAGGAAAAGGCCCACAACCTTTTGTTGGAAAAGAAGGGTTCTGAGGTACCCATTTGGGTTTAAGTAAAAAAAAATTTCTATCACCTTAATTTTAAATGCTGATCTTTCCCGGATACCTATGATTTAAATTTGTAATGCTGAAAAAAAATTACTTTAAAGACTTCAAATAACCAGACTTTAAATTTATAACAAACATTAATTTTATTTAACAATTAACAAAAAAAACAATAACAGATATAAAATGACTAGGTAAGTAAATTGATGTAATTTAAAAAAAATCATTTCATCTTACTAATTCTTCATTCGAAAACAAAAGGAGATCATGGCAGCAGTACAATCTGCAAATTAAGAATAGGAGGTTGACACTGATTTATAGGATGCCGGGGGATATTGATAAAAACATGCAATCCTTATAATTGATAACTTTATAACTGCTTGAAATACTGTATATCATGCTAAAAATAAACTTTCCTCAAAAATCGAAAGCTGTTAAAAATAAAAAGTAATGCCCTTCCTGGGCAGAGGTAGCCTACTTGGCTCACTGTATTTAAACTTGCATAGTGCTGTACTAAAACGAAAAACTCGAAACTGAAGCTGGCACGTAAGACCGCTACTTTTAAATGATTCTGCCGCGGACTGATACGGGGCAACGCCCTCTCCGATCGAGTGGTGAAGCGGCGGTAAGCAGTAGCCAATCAGGTTGCTCTATGACGTCACTCCAGCGTACACGTGCCTGCCGGCTCCGATCATGACGCAACAACATGGCGGATTCGCCGATGTCTGAGTGTGCTGGAGATAATTGTTTATGTCAAAGTGCTTACGTGCTAAGTTTAAAATAAAGCAGTACTTGTGATTTTAAAGCATTTAAAAGGGGTTTGAAACTAAGGAAGGTGAAAAAGAATTAAGTTATAACTGCACAGGTATTTGAATGATAATTACTATTTAAATTAAGTTGAACAAAGTTGAAGTTAAGTTGAACACTTAGCATTTGAAATTTCTGGGCCAACAGGGTGTGCAATTGCACACCAGTGCTAGTCGGGTCTATACGCGCACAGTACATCCCTTTGGCAGCATCCACCCTTAACGACGTGCCCAGTAGATGACCGATTGCTTGATCCCTAGCAGTTGATCGAAATCAGTACCACCAGCCGATTGATACACAGGGGAACGCTGTGTACCTCCCGTTTACCCGAAGCCGAGGCCAAAGCAATGTGTTGGAGAAAAGACCCCTCAATTACCAGGATCCCCATTTCCGGGGACACGGGTCTCCACGCACGGCAAACACGTGGGTAGTTTTCCACCAATAGAAGCTGATGGCACAGAGTGGCCACAGCTTCTGAAGGGGGGCCCTCACTTCCTGAGAAGAAACCACACCGAGGGAGAAGTGAAAGGAAACAGCAGAAGCAGAGAGGAGGGTAGAAAGTAGAGGAGCGAAAGATTGCTGGGGCCCCGGGATTGCGACACCCGTGAAAACCTAAAGAAGGTCTTCCTCCTGAGGGACATCTTGTTAAGAATCATCAATAAAAGTTTAACTAAATTAAGAAACACTTAATAAGGTTAAGTTGTTCTAAACCTAAATTTTCATTTTTATTAATTTTTTTCAGTTTTCAAGTTATTACATTTCTAAAAATAATTCATTCAATTTTTCATCATTCTTTGTAAGAATTAATCCAATAGTACAAACAATTAAAATATAGTTAATGCATGAAATTAGTAATAACACTTCAGTTCAAAATTACCATATAATGGTATAAATGTCTATTCCAGTTATTCAATACATATTCCACTCAAAAAAAAATTTTTTTCAGGATTATCTGCAGCCATTATAAGTGTTCTTTTGTTGATTTTAACAATCAGCTGGTCACCTATATAAGTGGCAGTATTGAAACAGCCTGAAAAGAGATAAGAACCTCAACCCCATCTTTCTCCCCCCTCTAGCTCCGAAAGAAAAAAAAGTTCTGACAATAAATTTCTAACTTTTGTTCAAATTAAGATGTCTTTTTAAATTTGGACTCTGAATCAATTTTTGCATTTAAAAGTAATTCCCAAAATTTCAAACAAATTGGTCCATTAATAAAAAAATTGTAGATGAGAATTTTTACACAGTTGAATTCCATCCCCCCTTTTCACCACAGAGACCCACATGTGTTAGCATAAAAGTTGTGTAAATTCCTTCCCACCAAATAAGAGAACAAATAAAAGGGATAAGGAAGCTTCCTTAGATATAAAAAAAAATAACTTCGCCAGCAAAAGAGGATGTCTAATTTTTAATCATCCGCGCACCCGGTGACCCTGCCTAGAATGAGCTCTGTTTGGGTTATAGTGACTTAAAAAAGAATTATGTAACTATCCATTTTAAAAAAACAACAACTTGGAATTACTGGAAAACTATCTGCAAGACCTTTGAATGTATCCGTGTCCAGCATGCGTCTACATTATCTGACTATGATTGGAAGAATTTAAAACGGTGTTTCTTCATTAAAAAAGGGGGGGGGAAAATAACTCCCAGCTAACTCAAATAGTTTCGGATCAGCATTTGAGCCCTGTAAAGTTGGTTTTTTTTTACCACCACGGTTTCCGCCAACGCGTCACGTTTGCGCTCGTTTCTGCTCTTACATTATCGCTATGGGAGCTGGACTTGTGAAAAGTACGTGCTGCGTGAGGAGTACCCGGGAAGAAAATCCCACAACTCCCATTCAGTAACAGATAAGGGGGGGGGGGGGGGAACTGGGAGTGAAGGAGCTGGACTTCTTTACGCGAGTGATATTTATATTCTTTGGACTCATTCCTAATAGCCTCAACAGATAAGAATAGCCAATCACTGGCCGCACCATCGGCGCCATCATTCCGAAAAAAAGAAAGAAATCAAAGAAAGAGAACTGTGGGAAAGCGAGAGGGGAAAAGGAATAAAAGGAAGAAAAGGCTGAAAATAGGAGGGGAAACTGTATTTAAAGAAAAAAATAGGAAAAAAGGAGCCAATTGAAAAAAAAAGGAAAAAAAGGAGCACTGCGGTCCCTGATGTGTTATTAATTTTGGCACACATTAAGAATATCTTAAAATTCTAATTACTTTTCTTTACATAAAGCATCAAATTTTATTTATTTAATAAACATCTTTCTTACTTGAAATACATATTTCATAACGTATGATCTGTAAGAAATGTATTATGCATGCACAAGCAACACGAGAAAAATATTAAAAAGCTTAATAAAAAAAAAAAAAAAAAAAATTTAAAGAGTCTAATGACTGGATTAAAATAGTTTAATATAAAAACTGGATTAAAAATTTTAATATTAAAGACTTTTCTTTAAGCAGCCTATATTGTTTAATATTATATCTATTTTGTTATGAACTTTTTATGTATTGCAGAATGTTGAACTTAAGCAATTCCAAGGGCAGATGAAGAATTGTCTCAAACAGATGTCATCTGTGAAGAGCATTTTCAAGAAGATGAAGTTGAAAGATTTTATGTGACTGTAATGCCTGATGGAAGTGAACAAACAATTGCAAGAGAGTTGCCAACCTTAAAGATGAAATTCCATCAATATTTAAAAATTTACCAACCTACTTAACAAAAATTGTTAAAAAGAGGAAACCACCAACCTGTGTGGATGCTCTGAAAAAAATTCAAACCATTTGCCATGACAATAAAGATACAGCAGAAGTAAGTATAAATGGTGCACAAACATTTTTAGAAGTGGTTAATTTGGATAAGATATACTTATTTTTATTATAGTCTGTGAAAATAGCTCTTATCCTCTATCTTCATAACTTATTTCTCCCTCCCACCAATCAAATAAAAAATAAACAAAAGAAGAAAATTCTTTAAATAATAGCTACTTTCATCTGTCTTAAATCCTTGTGAAAGTATGATCAACTTAAAAGCAAAGTGACGGATAGTTAAAATCATTTAAAAACAGGTAAAAACACATTAAAATTCGTATGTAGCACTATCGGTGGCGGCCACCACCTTCTTCAGCATAGGTCTTGGTTCCAAATGGCCAGCTCTCTTCCTCAGCATGTCGTTCCACCCAGGATCGATCTGCGCATGCGTCATATCATTCACCACGCCATCTGTGATTATAATTTGTAGGGCTTCCATATTTAGGGCATAATGACTGTTTTTGTAATTGGCGAGTTTTTGGCTATTTTTAAAGTTAATTTCTATGGGGTGTTCCTGGGCTATTTTTGCGAGGGCAGTAGTGGTTTTATTGAATTTAATGTCTGTTTGATGTTCCTTTCTTCCATTAAAATAATCCTAGGAATAATTTATATGGCAAAACAACGTTTGCCGGGTCAGCTAGTATATATATGTAATGTATAAAAAGGTAATTTGGGTTTTACTAGTTTGGGTATTGTTCAAGCGGGTACTTTCACTGTAAGTTTTACTTTCCTGTCATACTTGCCACGCGTGCTCTGGAGCTATGTTTTATTTATTTTGTTATTTGTCAGACATCAGGCCGTCGATTCTGAGTTCTTTAGATGTACACGTGTTTCCACGCCCTTGTGTCCCCGGATGCCGGTCATGTTGGGAAATGTATGTGGTTGGATCAGAGATAAGAGAGAGGAGGAGTTATGTCTTCACAGACCACGTGGTGTGGTAAGCGTAAATACTCCCGCACATCGAAAATCGGGGGACTTCTGCCACTGGAACTGCTTCATGAGTCCACGCTGATTCTTGTACCCGTCTCCCCTCCCCTCTTCCCATTCTAAATTGTAACTTAATTGTAATGTTCAATAAACCATATTACCTGCCTTAACTCTGAAGCCTACTTGAAATATCTGACGTCACAAATAGTCGACAGGATGATTGCCTGTGTGCAAATTAAAAAAAAAAAAAAATTTAACGCTCAAAAGTCCGGGAGACGGGTTCATCGCCCATCGTTCGCAGGAGATGCAGCGCGCCTCTTTACCGACCAGCCGATGGCCTACTCCTTGAGTCCGCTCTCCACCGGCCAACTTCGTCGAGCCCTGCTCTGGGAGATTTCAACACCGACTGATGACTCAGGTTACCTTCTGAAGTACTTCACAGAACGTCCTGTACGTTCTACGCCGTTAATGCCGAAATGGAAGAACGTCTGCATTGATGAACAGCCTATGCGGTATTTCTGCAGCGCTCATAATACCGAAATCTGCGCCTCCTAATTCATCTTTTTTTTCTTTTTCGCACCACAAAACAAGAGAAACTCCTGTCATCATTACAGCGCGGCGGTGCGTCAAATTTCACCCAAAACAGGCCCCCACGAGAAGTGTGTGCAACTGGTGAATTATTTCCCCCTTTTCTCCGTGCCGAATATTTTTGTTTTTGCAGTTGACCGAAACTCCCCCTGCCTGCATTGAACTTGTGAGAGAAGATTTTTTTTTTTTTTGAGTGTGTTTTGTTTATTGTTGAAGAATGAGGATTTCGACTTGTGGATATTGATTAAGTGAAGTACGTATATTTTCAGAGTTGAAGTGAACATTAGAGCATTATATTTAAATGGTTATTAATTGTGTGTGTTATTTTAAAGTGCTATTTTAGTGTTGAAAAAAAAATTATATATATATAGTGATATATCTGCATTCTTTTCCCCATTAGTATAGTATTTTCATTAAGGTAAGATTTTGTAAATTTATTGCAGTATTATTATTAATGTTGCTAAATAAAATTTCTGAATGCAATTATTAAATGCTTCTCCGTTCAGGTAAAAATTTAGAAAAAAAATTTCAGCATGTCGTTAGATGGTAAAGAAAATACACAAACTATTGCCACTATGTCCCTGCAAAAAAGTGATGAGTTTATTGCCCCCTTTAATTTTGAAGATAATATGAGTTTTGAGAGTTGGATCGCATATTACGAATGGTGTTGCTTACAACAAAATAAAGATGAAGATCGGAAATTTCAAAATATAGGAAAATTTCTTAAGGAGTCTGCCATAACAACATACATAAATAATATTTCAAATTGTAATAATTGGCAAGAATTCATTGAAATACTGAGAGAAAAATATATTTCATGTACCGTCTTTACTTTCATGGATTTTACAAATTTAAAACTAGAAAAAATTTCGAATCTTATAACTTATTTTCATGAAAAATTAGAAATAGGTAGAAAATTGGGGCTACCTAATAATATAATATTAGAAGGATTGACCAATGGTCTTCCTAGTAATGTGAGAGCTCTTTTAACCCTGCAATGTGGTGTTGTCACTATAATATCACTTTTCTTTGGTTAATAATTAATGTAATTTACCTCCACCCAGAACGTTTTAGTAATTTAAGATCTTTCTAGTTAAAAATTTAAATAACCACTGTGTAATTTCTTACTTTTGGGGGGCTGTTAATTATTTATTTTGTTTTGGCAGTGTAAAATTTTCCCTTTTGTTTACCTTTTTTTGTGATTAAATTTTCTCTTCACCGGCCGTTTTTTTGCCTTCAGGGTGTTTAAAATTAATGTTCACCTTTTAATTGCCGTTCTGTGGGTAATCAGCACTTTAAAATATAGTGGCTATACTTCATATCTCCCTTTTCATTAAAGTTGTTTTGATGGGATTTTTTTTATTTTAAATTAATTTTCGTAACTTCCCGTAATCCTGCTTTTCCTTTTTTTTATTACTTTATTTCTCCGGTTAGGCATCTTCCTGTGAATTTTCAATAATTTTTTTCATCTTTTAAGTTTTGCTTACAATTTCATGCTATTGCATCATTTTCTGTGCCTGTTGCATCAGACTCAGAGAGGACGCTATCTTTCCCGCGCTTTTCCTCTGAAATTGTTCTAGAAGCTTCTTTTTCCCCCCTCTTGCGGTCCAGATCGGACTATCCCGGAATGACTTTAGGTGCACTCTCTGCTCTGATTGGCTGAGGGTAGCGGTTCCGGAGTGAGGAGGAGAGGCAAGCGCGCGATTTTTGGGCAGTTACGCTTGGAGATGCAGAGGATGTAGGTGCATCTTGTGGCTCTAGGAGCAAAATAATCTTCCTTCTAGATAACCCCAAGCCTGGGTGTTCAAGACGGACTAATGATGTTGCCATAAGCAACAAGTTACAACAACAAAAAAAAAAAAACCACGATGGATCCTGTGTAATTATCAAAAATTTTTTTTGGGTGAAAGAGCACCCCAACGCCAGCCCAGTCCTGCCCTGCTGCCACATCTGAAATGAAGATCTGCTAGATACCAGCACCTGGATGCCCCGCCGATGGAGATGCTGAATTAGTGAGATTGCCTCCCACTTACCCCCGGAGCATGAACCATCAGCAAGCCTAAATTTCGGAGCATGGATTTGCCGTTCCGGCACTTGTGCTGACCGTGCTTCTAGATGCCACCCTGATCCCAACCCACTGATGGATTCAGCGCGCCTGCAAATGGTGAGGTACACTTTTTCCAATTTATAATTGCATTTTGGCAAGCATCCCGGCCGTCTTCTTCAACCACATGGGACTGTCGCTGGGGCGATCCACAGGAGTCAAAGATGAATGACAGACGCGGAGGAGAGCGGTGCTGACGTGGGCGTGCTTCTGCGCCATTTTTTTTTTCTCCCCTTTAAATTTTTTCTTTAATGTACCCCCCCTTTTTCCTTTTACTTTTGTTTAGGTGTCATTTTGTTTTTTTTTTTCTTTTGAGCCTATATTTTTTGTTTTGTTTAAATTTCTATAATAAATAATAATTGACCATGCGACAAGATATGTTTGGGCCTTTCCTTCGAAAAGTGTCACTACTGAAACCTATGTAAACTGTCTAAAACAAATATTCAACATTCAAGTTCCTCAAAAGATACTTAGTGATAGAAATGCAGCTTTTACTGCTTCGCGTTTTAAAAAATTCCTTAAGAACTACAATACTAAACAACTATTCACTTCAGCTCATCATCCACAGACAAATGGAAAAGTAGAGAGGGTAAATCAATCCATAGTTACTAGATTAAAATGTAAAGCTAACTCTTCACCTTCTAAAATTCCTTGTACTAAGTTACTAGAGCAGGTTATTAGTGAATATAATAACACACCTCATTCAGTAACGAAGTTTACACCTATGTATTTAATGTTTGGAAAATTGCCATATGACTCACCTATTTCGGAAAATACCTATCCTCCTGTTGATGAAGCTCGAAAATTAGCAAAAGAAAGGACAATAGAATTTCATAATAAAAATAAAATTAGATATGACAATAAATTCATAGAAGCTAATTTCGAACCAGGAGATCTTGTAATTTATGAAGAATTTAACTACCCAAATACACGTAAATTATCTCCTACTTTTTCAGGTCCTTATTCAATTGTAAACAAATGTTCTTCAGTTACATTCGAAATTGATAAACCTAATTACCATACTAAGAAACCTACAGAAATAGTTCACTCTTCTAAATTAAGACCTTATTTCCCTCCTGACAAATTAAAGTTAGCCCACGAAGGTGATTAAATTTAATTAACAATAATTGATCCTAAAAAAAAAAAAAAAAAAATTGTATTCAAATTTTCTAAGTGTTGAGTTTGGAACCCTGAATACTCGACATAAAGTCTATCGTCTATCCTTTTTTATTTTATGCTTCTACCAACCTTTCTCTGTCACCCGCTTCTCTAAGAAGTCCCCAAGTCCGAGTGTGTGCGGTGTAAGTAAAACTGCACCTTTTTTCTTTGTATATTTTATAGATATTATGCAAACAATAAATGAAGCTAGACTTAGACTAGGCTGGGACTTCCTCTCAATAATCCCCCAGTTTTTCCCAACTGTCTATTGAGTCATTTCTTCCCATTTTTTGGAAGCTATGAGGCAATGGCCAAGTTTTCTCTTTCGTAGTTGACAATTGTCTTCCTTTTTCAGGATCATTTGAACCCGTTTTTGTTGTCATACTATGGAGAGTTTAAAGTTTGGGCAAACTTAAAATGCCGATACCCCATACCTGTGTGATGGTACTGCTGTTTCACAGCTATGGTTTTCGAAATTTTCTACACACTACGCACATTTTTACATTTTTTTTTTTTACATTGCCTTTACACTAAATAAATTTACTCCATTTTGCCATCTGCATTTTGCCAAGTTATTTTCATTCCATTCACTTTATGCCATGCAAGTCAAAGCCATAAGTATTTGCCAAAGAAAATGAATGTCAGCCATGTTTATTCCATTTTGTTGAATTATATTACTATATTGTTGTACAGTATTATTGTATCCCACCTAGGTTGTAAATATTACTTGTGATAATTTGAAAAAAATTGTGCGCACTCATTGTTTTATTTTTATTGTAAGATTTTCGTACTACTGCATCATTATGTTTTGTCAAATTTTAGAAACTGCATCCTGCCACTCAAGTATTGTACAACATAACTCCAGAATTCTAGCCAGAAAAATTTAAGGTGTCTAAACTTGAAAATTAGATTAGTTCGCAGTTTTAAGATTAGGTTGCAAGGACGTCTGACTCGCAAGTGAGAGACTGGCCACCTCAATGATATTGCTCGTCAGACTTCTTTTGCCGGGGGGGATATTGTAATGTATAAAAAGGTAATTTGGGTTTTACTAGTTTGGGTATTGTTCAAGCGGGTACTTTCACTGTAAGTTTTACTTTCCTGTCATACTTGCCACGCGCGCTCTGGAGCTATGTTTTATTTATTTTGTTATTTGTCAGACATCAGGCCGTCGATTCTGAGTTCTTTAGATGTACACGTGTTTCCACGCCCTTGTGTCCCTGGATGCCGGTCATGTTGGGAAATGTGTGTGGTTCGATCAGAGATAAGAGAGAGGAGGAGTTGTGTCTTCGCAGACCACGTGGTGTGGTAAGCGTAAATACTCCCGCACATCGAAAATCGGGGGACTTCTGCCACTGGAATTGCTTCATGAGTCCATGCTGATTCTTGTACCCGTCTCCCCTCCCCTCTTCTCATTCTAAATTGTAACTTAATTGTAATGTTCAATAAACCATATTACCTGCCTTAACTCTGAAGCCTACTTGAAATATCTGACGTCACATATATAAAATGCTAATGTTCGTTGTAAAGACAGGGTTTTCTCTATCACCATCTACTCGAATTAACTTCCCGTTGAGGTGGTAAATACCCCTTGGTCTCACGGTGAAAGTAAGGGAGTTTGGTTGCGGTGGGTGGAAGTGGGTGGCGAAAATGTGAAAAAATATATATCTGCCCTTTTCTAACTCATGAGAACTTTTGAATTTCACCTCCAATAAAATATTAAAATTTAATGTTTATCGTCTGTTGCTAAATCAGCAGGAAAACTGAATCTCAAGCAATTATTGTCTGCGAACCATTTTATCTGAAACAAATTCAAGTTATTTTGACAAGTGAAAAAGAACAAATTATTTGAATATTCTAGAGTGTTCTGGTACTAGCAATTTCAATGTGTTATCTATATATATAAATGAATGTTTGTGGGTATGTGTGTGTGTGTGTGTGTGTGTATGACGTAGAATATTTTTCCTTTATCCATTTTTCTGTAACTTGACGCTAGATGGCACTGCAGAACATCGATTTCTATTCTGTTCGACCGCTTGCTATGAAAATACCATTCAACCGATTTTGACAAAACTTGGTACACACGGATATTTGAAGGAGAATATTTTTATACAATCCATTTTGTTATAACTTGCCGCCAGATGGTGCTGCAGAACGCCGAATTCTATTTCGTTTAAGCGCTTGCTGTGAAAATACCGGTCAACTGATTTTCATGACAAATGGTACACATGGATATATGGATATGGAGAACATTTTTACGCTATCCGTTTTGCTAGAACTTGCAGCAAGATGGCGCTGCAGCGCATCAACTTCTATACCGTTCAACTAATCGCCATAAAAAAAAATTTATGCTTACACATTTGAGCACGGAGAATACATTCTAACTATTCATTTAGCTGTTACTCAATACTAGATGACACTGCAGCGCATTAATACTTTAACTCTCCATTAGATGGCAATGCAGTACACCAACTTCATGACCGGACAATTCATCTCTATGAAAACTGGTATAGATAGATATTCGAACACGGAGAATATTTTTCGTTATCCATTTTGCTATCATTTCCAACTAGATGTCACTTCAAACCAATAACTTCAGGACCGTTGAACTGATCGCCATGAAAATTAGTAAACATAGATGTTTGAACGAAAATAATATTTTCGCCGCATCCGTTTAGCTATAACTCGCCTTCTGTACCGTTCAACCGTTCAAATCAGTACACAGATATTTGAGCATGGAGAATACTTTTACACTATCTATTTTGCTATGACTTGCCCCTAGATGCCGATGCAGCGCACCAACTTCAAAGCGGTTCACCCGATCACCTTAAAAATTAGTATACATGCACATTTGAGCAGAGAGACTATTTTTTTCGTATTCATTGGCTGTACTCACCACTTGATGGCACTGCAGCCAGGGCCTGATTTCCGGGAGGGCATTCGGGGCAAGCGTACTGGCCCCCAAATTGTTCTTTAAGTTCAAATATTTGTAAATTTTGAAAAAGCTTTCGAAAGAGGGTCCCCTAATGAAGCTTTTGCCCAGGGCCCCCAACTTGGCAAATCTGACCCTGACTGTAGCACTTTATTATTTTAACTCGCCACTAGATAGCACTTCAGCAATCAACTTCTTGATAGGTCAACTAACCGCTCTGAAAATTGAACACGGATAATATTTTCACGTTATCCATTTTGCTTAGCTCGTCCTTTGATGGCGCAGTAGCGCATTATTACTTTAATTCGCCACTAGATGACGCTGCAGCGTATCTTGACCGTTAAACTGTTTGCTATGAAAATTGGTACACATTGATATTTGATCATGAAAATATTTTGATGCTATCCATTTTGCAAAGACTTCGACAGTTGATGGCACTTCGCCGAATCATCTTCTTCACATTTCAAACTCTCGCCATGAAATTCTTTATGCATTATTGTTGAACACAGATAATATTTATGCGATATCAATTTTGCTATATCTGTTTATTATGATAAATAGTAATTACATTAAACCGTAATATAAAAAAAGAATCCATTCATTCCCGTGCGAAGAACGGGGCATAGAGCTAGTTTTCAAATATTGTTCCGTGTCAAAGCAAAATCTGTGTCGTGCTTATTATGAATAAATTTTTAAAATATAAGAAATTATTATTATAATCATGAATAATTTGATCTAAAACCAACCAATCAAAATAATTTTGTAGATAATAATGATTCTTTGCTTTTGTGTTGTGCTTATCTTTATGATGAAAACTCAATTTGCAACGTTTTTATCTATTAATTAATTAACTTTGGATAACTTGTTCAAAATTTAAAATTTTTCGATATTTTGGAGAATTCTGAAAGTTTGGATGCCATATTAATTTTTAGGTCTCTAACCAAAGAGCTATTTGACCTAAAGTGTCAAAATGTATGTCGTTTATTAAAGCGTTTTGAAATCTTTTATACAGCACACCTCACGATGGCACAATGATTATGTCAATGAACATGGTAGATGGCCGAATGTGAAGGTCCCGGGTTCAGGTCCCATCGCGCTACTGTCGATCTAGCGGTGTTTTGGTAGGTTTTCTCCAGATGTAACGTGAATACGCGTTAGAACCCCTTAAAAAGTCCTACTACTAGAGTTGCCAGAATCACACAACACAAATAAACTTTTATAAAGCACATTATGTAACGTGACCATATAGTTTAAATTCTTTTTCCTAGTAAACTAAATATAAACTTAAAATTTTTAATTTTTCTGAACTGCCTTCATATTGGAGTACCTATCTTCCTGAATATGACGAATTCTAAAAGCTCACGTGGATAAATATAAGAATGTTGGCAGTGACAAAACAAATTATTTGTCCCATGGAATATTTGAAGAATTTTTGAGGTTGATGGCAACTTATTTAATAGATGAACTTGTAAAAAATGTACAAGAATCTGTATATTTTTCTCTCATTTTAGATTCTACTCCCGACATAAGTCACGTAGACCAGCTAAGTTTTATCATAAGATATGTTACAAAAAAGGGAAACATTAAAGAGAGCTTTTTCGGATTTATTCCTATTGAATCACACTATGCTGAAACTTTAGAAAACGCTGTTCTAAAAAAAATAAGTGAACTAAAAATTGATATAAAAAACCGTAGAGGTCAATCCTACGACAACGCTGCCATATGTCGGGTAAGTACAAAGGCCTTCAGCCTAAAATTAAATGCCATTCCCCATCCGCAACATTATACCTTGCGCGAATCATACTTTGAATCTTTTGGGAAATGCAGCTGCTGAATCATGCTCAGAAACCATTCAATATTTCAGATTTGTACAAAATTTATATGTAGTATTTTTTTCGTCATCTAACCAGAGGTGGAATATATTAACAAAGTCTGTCGATAGTTCAGAAAAATCAAAGCATTTAAAAAGAATGTGCGATACCAGATGGTCTTCAAGAGCAGAAGCAATAAATGGAATCGTTTAAACTATCAAATATATATATGAAGCTCTTAAAAGAATGAGTGAAGATGAAACTCAAAAAATTATTTGTAAAATTGAGGCCAGTGCATTAAAAGACAAACTTTGTCAATTTGAAACAAAAATTCTAATAGCAATATGGCATCCATATTTTAAACATGATTAATTGCACATGCTTGCAAAATATAAACTTAAGTAGTATGAAAGCCCACACTCTACTAAAACCATGCCAAGAGTCCATAGAAGACCTGAGGAATAATTATGAATCCATAGAAGAAAAAGCACAATCATTTATGCACTCAGAAGAGAGCCAAAATGAATATAAATTAGAAGGACACGAAAAAGGAACGCAAATAAATACTTTTATGAAAATATAGAAAATGAAATCACGATGAATACAAAAGAACATTTTCAATACAATGTTTTTTATGTTATTTTTGACACTTTAATTAATGAGATGAATGTCAAAAGAGAAGTATACAACGACATGTTAGAGACATTTAAACTATTTTTTAAAGTAAATTTAGAACATAATGATATTGAAGAATGCATTAAGTTTGGTTTGGTTTGGTTTGTTGATGTTTATTGGCACAAGGTCCAAAAAGGACATGCTGCGCCAGACAAGCAGTTAAAATCTAATCATTATGTATTCAAATAAAAGGTACCAAAAACACCTAGTAAAGCTAAAACGTAAAGACTAAAAAGGTGAGAAGTAAAATTCAAAAGGTGTTTAAAATAGAGAAGAAGTGAAACAAAGGCATCTGGATGGGGGCTCCCATCCAGATACCAGTCAGACAGAAATAGACACTTTACACTGAATAAAAAATATTGATACGTCTAAGAAAAGCAAATAGATTCTGATGTGGGGTTTCACCCAAAATATCGTCAAGTTTAGGATGGGAACAGTTAAAAAATATTTGGTAAAAACTTTTAAAAGCAGTGCACGATGTTAAAAGGTGACTAATGGTGAGTTGAGTTTGACAGTGAGGGAACTCGGGAGCAGGGTCGCCCAGGAGTAAGTGCTTATGAGTAAGCCGCGTATGACCAATGCGGAGACGTGTTAAGATGACATCTAGCCTGCGATAGGGATGAGATGACCAGTGTGCGAGAGTTGGGCGAATAGAGCGAAGTTTGTTCCCCGTTTCATTGTCCCATTTATCGACCCATATGCCTTTTAGAATGCTGGAGATACTGGACTTTATGTCGCTGTAGGATGGATTGCCGGTGTACGGGAGGGTCGCATGCTTAACCAGTGTGTCCGCTTTTTCATTCCCCGGGATCGCGATGTGACTGGGGACCCAACAGAGGAGAATACTGTATCCTCGGTTTATAAGTTGGGCATACTTGTGTGAAACTTTGTGCACATAGTTATGTGTTAGGGAGCCAGATTTCAGATTTTCCAGAACACTAAGTGAGTCAGAGTAGATGATAAAATTCTTTGTGTTTGTTCGCGGGATGTACAGAAGGCTTTCATATATGGCAAGTAATTCGGAAGTGAAGATGGAGCAAAATTAAGGTAGAGTATAGCTACCAGTATGATTATTAGCCACGAAGGCAAAGCCGACGTGATTTCCACTTTTGGAGCCGTCAGTGTATAGTTGTTCATATTTTTCATATTTGTTGTTGTGATCAGAGAACAACTGTTGGTAGACTTTAGGATCAGTATCCTGCTTTGCAAAGCCTTCGAAAGGTTGTAGGTAAGGTATCTGCGATATGTTCCATGGTGGGGTATCATGAAAAGAGCATATATAGACTTTTACATCCTCCAATTGGGTACCGACAAGACTCCTACGAATCCTTAGTCCAAAGGGGGGAGTACAGATGGGACGATTTGCGTAAAAACGGTCAAGATGAGTATCTATAAAAGAATTCTTTAATGGATGTGAAGGATGAGAAAGAATACGAAAGTATGTGTTTAATGAGAGCTTATGACGGATGAGGGTGAGAGATGGCTCGTGGCAGGTGACGTAAAGACTATGTACAGGTGATGTTCTAAAAGCACCAGAGCAAATGCAGAGTGCAGCATGATGCACAGGGTCAAGTTTTTTTAACACTGATTTGCAAGCTGACCCATACACGCAACTTGCATAGTCCATTTTTTAACGTATGACAGCACGATAAATCCGTAACAGGGCGTCACGGTCAGCCCCCCAAGAGGTGTTTGTTAAAAGCTTTAAAATATTAAGCTTTTTCTCGCATTTACTGCGAATGTCAGAAATATGATTAGCAAAAGTTAGTTTTTTGTCCAAATTTAGTCCTAAAAATTTGACAGAGTCCTTCACAACAATGTTATTATTACCCAGATAAAGTTCTGGGTCTGGGTGGGTCCCGCATTTCCGGCCAAAATGGGTGCATACAGTTTTTTCAGCAGATATAGTGAAACCATTTGTGTCACACCATTTTAAGATACGGTTTATGGCATATTGAAGCTGCCGTTCGATGAGGCGCATATCTTTCCCCTGGCAGGAGATTTGAAGGTCGTCGACGTAAAGGCTGCCGTAGACTGTGGGTGGCAGTTGTCTAAGGATATTATTGATTTTAATTGAGAAGAGGGTGACGCTAAGTACGGAGCCCTGAGGAACACCCTCGTCTTGGATGAAATTATCAGATAGAGTACCATTGATGCTGACACGGAAGTTTCTGAGGGATAAAAAGTTTTTTATAAAAGTTGGTAGATTGCCTCGAAAGCCTATATTATAGAGGTCTTTGAGTATGCCGTACCTCCATGTGCGGTCATATGCCTTTTCAATGTAAAAAAAAACGGACACTAGGTGATTCTTTCTAAGGAAGGCATTCCGAATTTGCGTCTCTAGATTTAAAATATTGTCAATTGTGGACCTGCCTTTGCGGAAGCCACTTTGAAAGGGATGTATATGGTCCCCAGTCTCTAGAATGTAAACAAGGCGAGCATTAACCATTTTTTCCATTAGTTTGCACAGACAACTAGTAAGGGCTATGGGACGGTAATTACTAGGGTTAGAAGTATCTTTCCCAGGTTTAGGAAAGGGAATAACTATTGCATTTCTCCAGGAGGAAGGAAAGGTTTGTTCATTCCAGATTCCATTGTATAATTGCAAGAGGATTTGTAATGAGTCATGGGACAAGTGTTTCAGCATTTTGTAAGTAATACCATCAGGACCAGGAGCGGTATTGGAGGCCTGTCTTAAGTATTTAGTGAGTTCACTGATGGTAAAATTACTATTGTAAGAAAAATGGGAGGAGGTTTTAAATTTTATTTTTTTTTGTTCGGAATGTTGTTTATATGACAGAAAAGTATTTGAGAAGGAAGTACTGCAGGAGATAGAGGCAAATGTCTGACCGATAATGTTTGCTATTTCTTTTTTTCCGAAATAATATTATTGTTTACAGACAGACAGGATATTGAAGGATTATTATAGATTCCCATGGCTCTTTTAGTTTTTGTCCATAGCTCCTTACTAGAGGTACTGGGCGTTATGCTAGAGACATATTTTATCCACGATTCCCTTTGACATTGCCACCTTATTTTTCTAGCGTAAGCTTTAGCTTTTTTAAAGAGAACTAGATTTTCGGTCGTGGGGTATCGCCGGAAGATGCTCCAGGTTTTCTGCTGCTGTTTTTTTGCTAGAGTACAGGTTTCATTCCACCACGGTTTTTTTTATTGTGCCGATGTTTCATGCTTGATTTAGGAATGTTGGCATCTGCTGCCTTGATAATAAGGGAGGTGACTTTGTCAACGACCTCATCAATGGAACCTCCAAGGCTATTTGAGGATATATTGGATAAATGGGTGAAGGTGGGCCAATCTGCGTTTTCATAATTATATCTTGGAGTGGTACAGTTGTCTTTCCGATTATAGTACAGAGGTGAGAGGAATATCGGAAAGTGATCACTGTTATGTAGATCGTTAGAGACTGAAAAGTTATATAATGGGAGGATAGATGGAGAGCAAATGGCGAGGTCTGTGGCATGGAAGGATTTGGTTGGGTGGTGGAAATAGGTGTTATCACCGTTATTCATACCCCTCAGGGGAAAAACCTACTTTAGGTTTTTACGGGTGTCGCAATCCCGGGGCCCCAGCGATCTTTCGCTTTTCTTTGTCCTACCCTCCTCTTCTCTTAACTATCTCCTTCCTTTTCCCCCTCAGTGTAGTTTCCTCTGTGGAGGTGAGGGCCCCCCTTTAGAAGCTGCGGTCGCCCTGTGCTGTCAGCTTCTATTGGCGGAAAACTACCCATGTGTTGGCCGTGCGTGGAGACCCGTGTCCCCGGAAATGGGGATCCTGGTAATTGAGGGGTGTTCCCGTAAAGGAAATCATCATTACGGAATTTCCACAGACACGGGAGAAACCTCAACACATTGCTTTGGCCTTGGCTTCGGGTAAACGGGAGGTATACAGCGTTCCCCTGTATATCAATCGGCTGGTGGTACTGATTTCGATCAACTGCTAGGGATCAAGCAATCGGACATCTACTGGGCACATCGTTAAGGGTGGACGCTGCCTAATGGATGTACTGAGCGCGTATAGACCCGATTAGCACTGGTGTGCAATTGCACACCCCCTTGTTGGGCTCCGTGGTGGGTGGTGCGGTCGGGTCCGAATCTCAAATCCCCCAACATGGCTATGAAAAATTCTTTGTCAAACGTCAATGTTCCGCACACCTTAAATCCACTGTCCACACCTAATGAAAACACTGATGCACAACTTTCATATATGAACGCTCGATTCTTCATCATCCACTATGTTGAAGGTACCTTTAATGAAACATCACCATTCTTAATACACAAATGTATCACAGACAATGTAGGAGAAGTCAAAAAAGTTAAAAAATTACGATCTGGAGACCTATTAGTTGAAGTATCAAGTAATAGACAAGCATCCAAAATAATGAAGATTAAAAACTTTGGCCTAAAACCTGTTACAGTGACACCCCATACATCCTTAAATATCTCACGAGGAGTCGTATCAGAACCTGAACTTTTGCACTGCTCTGAAGCCGAAATATTAGAAAACCTAAAAGATGAAACAGTTTGTGCTGTTCGTCGAATCACTATTCGACGAAATAACCAAATAATCCCCACTAAACATATTATTCTCACTTTCCAGTGTCCCACAATTCCATCCCATATTAAAGCTGGCTATCTATTATGTTCCGTTAGACCATATATACCAAATCCAATCCGTTGCTTCCAGTGTCAAAAGTTCGGCCATACTAAAACCTCCTGTCGTGGCAAACCTGCATGTGCCCGTTGTGGTGCATCTGGCCACGACAGTGACACCTGCAGTGCACCAGCAAAATGTGTAAACTGTCAACAGGACCATCCCTCATATTCAAAATCATGCCCAAAGTGGATCCTCGAAAAAGACATCCAATCTATACGAGCCACACAAAGACTTTCATACCCAGAAGCTCGTAAAATAATAGAAGCTCGTACACCAAAACCAGGCCTCTCCTATGCTGCTGTCGTAAAATCTACCAAATCAATAGCTACTCAGACAGATCCACCAACAAGTACTACCACCACCACCCAAATAAGTAAACAAACAGCACCTAAACAAACTAAATCTTGCCCCATATCCCAGAAAAATCCTCCCAAGAAAAAGACACCAAGCAATAGTTCCACTCAAGTACGACCGCTGCTCAGTAAAACAGCTTCCTACAAATCAAAATACAGTAAATTTAGCACAAAAAAAGTACCTCCACAACCACCAATAGATGACACAATTCTAAGACTAGACCCATCAGGATCTGAAATCAGTGATGAAGAATCGATGGAACAAGAAGAAACCCAACCTCCAGACATCTCTGCAGGGATTACTACCAAGAGGATGCAAGATGACCATAACCTCACTTAATTATGGCATTATTGCTCTCTTGGAACTGCCACGGTTTTCAGAATAACATTGACGACCTTAAAACCATTATCTATGACCACAATCCCGCCTGCTTTGCACTGCAAGAAACATATCTCAAATCCAATAAACAACCGACCATCCAGAAATACACCATCCTCCGCAAAGACTATGAGCTTGGGGAAAGGGCTTCAGGCGGTGTTGCTTTATTAATAAACAATCAATATCCTTATGAAGCCCTAAACCTTAATACCAGCATCCAAGCTGTTGCCGCACGCATCCAACTGAAACAGTTCACCACCGTGTGCAGTATTTATCTACCTCCCAATGAAACCATCAGCCTAATTTCACTCAATAGCCTCGTACAGCAACTTCCGCCACCCTTCATATTTCTTGGAGATATGAATGCTCATAGTCCCTTGTGGGGCAGCAAAGACACAAACAATAGAGGCCGACAAATAGAACAATTAATAGCTGATTTTTCCCTATGCGTTATGAATAATGGTGATAATACATACTTCCACGCACCTAGTAAAAGTTAGCCCCCCCACGAAAACAAATGCAAATGTTCTGAATGCCAATCGTTTGATCATCGTTTGATCACGTTTGATCAATAGTTTTTTTCATTTGATCAACACAAAAAATAGAGTTATAACAAAAAAATTTGAGGGGGGGCTAACTTTTAAAAAATTAAAAATTTGAAATTTCCTTTCAAAA